>BGPT01001705.1:99811-137704 GCA_003297045.1 Symbiodinium sp. clade C Y103 | reverse complement strand
CCATTCCTATGCGATCTGCAACCAGAGATTCCTAAACACACTCTAACTACGTACACACGAACACATCCAAAGCACCTTGAAGCCACAGTTACAGTGCGGGAACAAAAAAACATCAAAACGATCGCACCCGCNCCGCCACGCACACGAGCTACCCTTCATCGCCGCCGGAAGCCACTTTACCCGAAAAAACACAATGTTTCGTGCCCCGGCATCCTCCCAGAAACATGTCCCGTGTAACATGCATGCAGCCATTACAATGCGTTTTGCAACATCCCATAGCCAACCCGCATCTAGGTCACCACTACTCTAGGTCATCACTTCTCTAGGTCACCACTTCTCTACGTCACCACTTCTCTAGGTCACCATCTCTTAGTCATCGCTTCTCTAGGTCACCAATTCTCTCGGTCACCATCTCTTAGTCATCACTTCTCTAGGCCACCACTTCTCTAGGTCACCACTACTCTAAGTCATCACTTGTCGAAGTCATCACTTCTCTAGGTCACCACTACTCTAAATCATTACTCCTCTAGGTCACCACTACTCTAAGTCATCACTTCTCTAGGTCACCACTTCTCTAGGTCACCATCTCTAAGTCATCACTTCTCTAGGTCACCACTACTCTAAGTCATCACTCCTCTAGGTCACCACNTCACCACTTCTCTAGGTCACCATCTCTAAGTCATCACTTCTCTAGGTCACCACTACTCTAAGTCATCACTCCTCTAGGTCACCACTTCTCTAAGTGACCACTTCTCTAGGTCACACTGTTGATGTGGTGAATTGTTGATGTGGTGAATTGTTAATGTGGTGAGTTGTTAATGTGGTGAATTGTTAATGTGGTGAGTTGTTAATGTGGTGAGTTGTTAATGTGGTGAATTGTTAATGNGTGGTGAATTGTTAATGTGGTGAATTGTCAATGTGGTGAATTGTTAATGTGGTGAGTTGTTAATGTGGTGAATTGTTAATGTGGTGAATTGTTAATGTGAAGAATTGTTGATGTGGTGAGTTGTTAATGTGGTGAATTGTTAATGTGAAGAATTGTTGATGTGGTGAATTGTTAATGTGGTGAATTGTTAATGTGGTGAATTGTTAATGTGGTGCATTGTTAATGTGGTGAGTCGTTAATGTGGTGAATCGTTAATGTGGTGAATTGTTAATGTGGTGAATTGTTAATGTGGTGAATTGTCAATGTGGTGAATTGTTAATGTGGTGAATTGTTACTGCATTGAATTTCATTCGTAACTCGGAAGATTGCTTCCCAACTTCCTTTGATAACATCTTATATAGTGCAGTTCCTACGCTTCGAATCAGAAAATCCAACTCTTTCCATGTCGCGCCTGGGTCTTGCGCACCAAGCTCTCGTTGACCTTCTGCAGGCGATCCGTCAAGATCGACAGCTCCTGATGTCAAGTCCCGCTCCCTTTCTGGGTTTTTGAATCCCATTCCCATGGTATGTGGCTCCTCAAGCCATGAACAACTCCGATACTGAACTAGAGTGTCGTTATGTGTCGTTTCTGGTGGTTATACACGAGCTAAAATGTACAGTATGCTAAATGGATGTGAATGGCTGGTTTTGCAGGGAAAAAAATTGGATGGGCTATGTGAATGGGCTGGACGTTCCTGGGCAAATCCATACTCTGATGTGCATCCCAGCTGGTATATGCTGAACAACTTGATACCATCTGGGCATTTAACATAGCCATGGAAAATCCCCTATAAATGGAGGTTTCTAGCTGGGAAAATCATCCAAAATTAGCAATTGTCTATGGCTATGTTAAATAACCAGAGGGTAACCAGTGCTCAAGTGCGGCTCATACCATTTAGTAGGACATCAAGACATCTCCAAAATGGTGCCCTTGTCGATGATGCTAAATGCCCAGAATCATGCAGATTTGGGGTGCAATTCGAATCCTTAAATTGTAACCCATAAAACCCCCCACACTACGCCAAGCCCATATCTTACACTGTCTTATATCATGTTATCATATGTCATCATATTTTTTCTCACCGCGAAAAAAACGGAACAAGTTATATAGATAGTGTCCACAACCTTTTCGGTCCGGTGCCAGGGCTCCTTCTGAATCTTTGCCTTGTCTTCTTCCTCCTTCAGAATCTGACGATTCAACTCTTCACGCTTCTCGCGCAGGTCCTGCAGGGCGAGCCGCGCAGGCTGTTTTTTGGCGTGTGTTGTGGGACATGATCTTCTTAGAGCATGATCCAGTCAAAAATATCGAAAACTAAATCACCAAAAGCATGTTGAAATAGAATGCTCGATCCTGTCGAGAAGCCCTGCTATACATCTTGGCTCCTATGCATTTTTTGAGTCAACCCCATGACCAGCCTCAATGGACTTCACCAACTCGTTGTTGTAGTTCTGCAAGGTGGCTCCCTGCGCCAGGCTTGGGGCTGAAGGTGACAAAGCAAGGTTTCGTTTGAAAGCTATTTTCAAAAATTGGGGGAATGGAAATTACACTTAAATGATTTTGCCCAAACCATCCATCCCCGAAGCACCAAATCTGGCATCTTTTGCATCCTTCCCGCCCAATCCTGAGATGCCATGGCGACAGTTGGAGCGAGGCGAGGGAGCGCGAGAAGCACAGCACAGCCGGAGCTTGGGCGAGAAAAGGCTCGGCGTCAGCAGCAAAAAAAACTGCAGGATACCATCCCCGAACCAACATAGACCCTGAGAATCGTCAACACTTTTGATCATCTTAGTTGGGGGGGTGGTACCCTCTGGTAAACTAACATAACTATGGAAAATCACCATTTTTGATGGGAAAATCCACTATAAATGGCCATTTTCAATAGCTATGTTAGTTCACCAGTGGAGATCATTCCGGGAGCCCGGACATAGCCACGGCACAACTCCACGAAGCTGCTAAAGAAGGCAGAGAGCCTCAGAGGCGACGTCGCAGAGGCTACAGTTGGATGATCTGTGACGTTCCCAAATGGCTTGAAACATAGTTTTATATGGTCAGTTGTAGACCTCTGCAGCTGCAAATACCTCTTAAGTGAAAATGAACAATTGTTGCAATGGTGAGATCGGTAAAGCTTCACCCAGATGCACATCCCCCTGCAGCTGGGATACATCGGGGACACAAGCAACTTATTGACATTGACTATGTAGAAACTTCATAGCTCATCCCAAACAGTGAATAGCTAGTATGGATTCATCTTGCAGTGGCCTCCCCTGCAAACAGGCTCAATATTCTACATCCATGCTGGCAAGAGCCTGACTGAAGGAGAGCCTGGGGCAATCATGAAGGAAGTGGCTGTGCTCGCAACCCAATTCTTACGGTCTCAGTGGGGCGACTCAAGTTGATGGGACCCCGCACTGCGCATGGAGCCCTCGAAGAAGCTGTTGATTCGCCACCTTCCGTGGATGAGTCATGTCTCACTGGATCATGGGGCACTAGCACGAGTATATAGTACAAATTTAATGTGCTATCGCAAATAACTAGTATTATTTAATACATGTATAGGAAATGTATAGGATATGAAATAATATGATATGATCATGGCAATGGTTGGACGGAAAATCACTGTCTTTCATTGGAAAACATGTATGATGGGGGGCACTTTCCATGGTCGGGTTGGGGTTGCGTACCTTTCGGGATTTCTGGACTCACCCGGCTACAGGCTTGACATGAAACACCCGAAACAAAGGTCACCATGCCGTATCTGGTTGCCAAATCATTTGGGGCACCGGATTTTTTCAGGCTCTCCTTGGTGAACTGACAGTCCAAATCACCCAGCCGCACTTTGATGGGGCATGGAGCTAGCTTTGACGCGTGGCGAATACTACTTCCAATCACTAGGTCACTTTAGGTCTCCGAATGTAAGGCCAAATCATATTTCAGGAATATTCCTAGAACATGATCAAAATATATCAAAATATGCAAACCACCTAGCACCATCCATCCTTTCATCCGCGCGAACGTCGCGGCGATCCGTTGCGGAGCTCTCGTCACTTCTGCTGGAGGACCAAGGGTGGCAAGGGCGCTGGCACATCCGGAGCCACCATGGAGATGGCATGATAGGCACCTGCTGGAGCTCGAGGGATTGTCATCCTACAGAGGTTGGCTATATCATGTGGCTGCAGAGGCATATTTTAGTTATGTTATCACTACTGGTAGATACGCGTGAAAATATGTCTGACCTAATTCTACCCAATTGTATCTGATAGGTCTTCATGGTGTGGGGTCAACTACACAGCTCCCAACAGCTCCGCAACTTGGGGTTGTCTCACTTGTCTCAAATCTCATTTTGCCCCGTGCTTTAGATAAACTTAATGCTCATCGTCATCCATTTCCCCCACATTTTGCCTTTTTGCTGGCCATACACCATGAACCTCATGTTCACTCATTTTCCCCTCAACCAAAGTCCATGAAAAACGTAGGGCCCATTCCCCTAGTTGAACCAAAAGCCACTTCTTGAGACGCTTCCTCGGGTTTTCCGCCTTGCTCCGCTTGACGGGAATAGGCCGGCAGGGACTCATCGATGGACTTGGCGATGCTGAGGTACTTCTTTGCCTTCCTTGGGGCACCAGTTTGGTGACTGCTTCATGGCTACTCTTAGAGTCTCTTGGATGCCCTTCAAGGAATTTCAAAGAGAAATGATTGTTCAGCATTGTTCGGAATTCTTCAGTTTGATGGTACCAATCAATCAGAAACTACCACACAGTTGATGAATGTATTGAACTCCTCTTCAGGAGGTTTACACCGGCCTGGGATTGGAGGATCATTCCATGGGTGAGCAAAGATACACAAAATTTGAGTTCAGAGATCATATATCAGGACAACGACCGAGTGAACAAATTCACCCAAAAGATGTACACCTGTACAACGCACACACACACAAAATAATCATATCATATATCTCTTTAGTCTCTCTAGATGTGTCCTTTCTACCATTTTTTTTCACCAATTTTTCACCCCGACACCACACCAAGCATCTTCTCATTTTCCTTCGCCGCTCCCATCGCCTCCTTAGCCTGTTCCTGCAACTGCTCGGCCTTGCTCTCCACCTGCCCCGCCCAGGGAACGCCCGGGTGTTTCACACGCTGAAAGGTTCGGAAAAAATTGGCCAAAAATATATGGCTCATGGGTTTTAAACCTACCATTCATGTTATTTGGCTTTAAAACTGGTTTTCAAGCCGGGCATGGCATTTCCCCATTCTATGGCAAAAGATTGGCGCATCAAATTACCCACCCAAGCTTCCCAGCAAACCGGGGGATCAAACTACTACTCCGCCCGTTCGGCTATCTTCATTTTGATAAAATCATTGGGAAATTCTTTCAATAAGTTGGAAGTTAAGTAAATAATTATCCATCCTGTTTGATCAGAAAACCCTCCTCTCCACCTTGAAATCTCCCGGATCCAAGGGATTCCAAGGGCCATCCACGAAACTCCCCGGCCCCAGCGCCCACCTGTGCCACCTTGGTCTCGTCCGCGCTGCGCAGCTGCCGCCATTGCTCCGCCTCGGCCGAGAGGGCCGTGGCCGTCTGCTGGGCTGCAGCGGCTGCCTGCAGGGTTGGTGGACCCTGGCGGATCAAATCAGCAGGAATGCTTGCTATACTTGTTTCGGGTTCCCAAAATTTCCCAGGACATAATTACTGGTTAAGAATTGATGGCTATGGGTTGATGCATAAGGAAAGCTACTCTACCCTGACAATTTAATCTCCGCACGGTGGGCTGAAGCGCTGTGTCCAGCGCAAGTTCCACAGCCCCGGCCTGCGCCAGCTCGTGGCTCCGCTGGCTGTAGGCGTCGCGCACCTTCGCTGCGCCCTTCATGGCGTCGCTCCAGGGCTGCAGACCGCTGGCGGCCGCAGCGGCCGTGGCCTGTGAGGTTCTTGTGCTTGGACTCTCTGTCAATTCGAGCTTTGAAAATCCCAATTTTCTTCAAAAAATCCGAAGCAAGGGATGTGAACAGGGCCAACCTCCCCCAAAGAGCCAGGCCTTCACCTGCTCCTCCTGCGACTTCTCCAACTTCGAGAAGGGCCCGGTGGTGACCTTTTTCTTGGCCGCGCTGCGGGCGGCTGACCTGGGCACTTGGTGGATGGAGTGTCCATAGCCCGACCCCTAAGGGTCTAAATCATCTGAGCCGAAGCTATTACCTCTTTGAAAGAGTTGAAGCCCTTCACAGTAATGGTAACTCTGGATCGGTTGCTGAGAGCGGGAGGCTCAACGCCGTCTACGGATATCTGATGCTGTGGCCCCAGTCGTTCCGAATGACTGACATCTCCCTTGTTCACCGGTGATTTGGCTGAACCCATGGTCAGCTGCTGGAGCATTTGGTAATATATTGTCAAATCTTCTGCAATGATGACCTTGCCCATGGGATGAGTTTGTTATAACCCCAATACACTTCCGGTTACCCTTCAAAGCCAAGGTGCTGCATCATTGGCATCACTTCTTGCATGACGGCAAAGGCCTGGGTGGGAAAGCTACCCAGCACCAAGCCACTACCTTTGAACAGCCGTAAACTACAGGCTAACCCAAAGAAGATTATATATCCCCCATGATCAAAATCCTCGTAGCCACCTGGTGATAATCATCGACCAGCCCAACTTTGTTTGTAAAACCACGGAGTCAGTCAACTTCAAGTTCCTCCTAGCAGCAAGGGCCCCCGTGATCTAAAACCTGGTCCCAACGCCCAATGAAATCCAATTTTAAAAAAAGAACCTTTATCCTATCCCCCATCCCCCAAGCACTTTACAAGAGATGGATACATGCCATCTCTCCCATCATCCAATCTACTCCCAAACCCTTAACCCCCCGAGCTCCAATTCTCAAATCTTGAAAATCCGAACTTGAAATATCATCATCCGGCCTCATCCACGAACCATAGACCCCAGCTACTATATCCCTATATTTCCCGTGATTTCCCATTAAAACTTCCACTTAGTGGATTTTCCGACATTTTCCCATGATTTATCCGTTGTTTATAGGGGATTTCCCAGCTTGCCATGTTTCATGACACCGGAGGGTACCCCAATGGCCTCCTCCCTCGCTTGTCTCTTGGCTTCCTCCAGCTGCTTCTGCACCTGCTGCTCCACCCCCAGCGCGAAGCCCGCGGCACGCCATGCGTCGTCCTCCACGTGGGCCGCCTCCGTGACCACGCCGATGCCGCCGTAGCTGGCGCGTTGCACCTGGGGAGGAAGCCATGGGAGGACGGGGATGGGAGTGGTGCCATGGAAAATCATCAGTTCAAACAGATCGATTCAGGTAGATCGACTACAAGTTTGATCACTCTTTTCCAGTATGATCTTGGACATTCCAAGGAATCAGAAATAGGGTGGCTGCCCATCCCCCAAGCATGCTTGGTCCTGACCCCCAATCAGTTCCCAACCATTTGAGCCACTGCTTCCCTGTGTGATTTAGGCCCCAGCCACAGCTACCAGCCCAAGGCACCGCAATGGTCTTTTCCTGCGCCTTGGCTGCTTGTTTCTGAGCATCCTTCAGCAACTTATCCACCTCTTCAGAGCCTCCCTTGGGTCCTGCCGGAGGGAAAAACAGGTGCAATTTGGCACCCTGCACAGTCATGAGTTGGTGTATGCCCCATAACCAGCTATGGATTTGATTTCCCCCATAAACACTAGATATCTCAGATATAAAACAACTCTCTCTCTCTCTCTCTCTCTCTTCATTTAACTAAACTTCAACTAAACCAACTTAGTTGACTCTGAGGCATCACTTCATGGTTGATTCCCAGCTATTCAAATGCACTTGTCAGCACCGGTCCTGCCGAAGTCTCGCGCGCCAACGCCACAGGGGCCTCCCTCTCCCTGTGCTGCGGACGCTTCACGCGCAGCGCGGGGCGTGCGCGGCGGCCGGCGTGGGCGCCCAATGCCAGGGGGTGGCAGGGGGTGCCGGGCTGGGCATCCTGTCGAACTGGCTGGGGCTTGGAGGGGGGCACGGGTCATGATGGGCCATGGGCCACGCTGTAATGTGATTGGTATCCTCCTTTTTCCCAACACAAATTGGGGTATTACCCATTGTAAGACAAAGCCAAATTGTGGGGCTACAAGTTGCCAACCACCTACTTGATTTGATCATTGCAGGCCCCCGGTCCTCCTGGGCTGGAACACACTCAGCGAAGCAAAAGCGCTCGGTGTCCACAAAGCTCTGAGCTGTTTCCTTAGGAACAACTCGATGGCTCCCAGGGGGGAAGGACCCTAAGATGATCTGAAATCAACGGCTGAAAGTTGGAAGACGAGGTCCCCAAAAATATGATCTCATTCTTGGGACTTAAATATGGCATATGGTCTTAACGCCTTAATTGATTCAGTTCCGACTTCAGCTTCTTTGCTGCAAGTAGTTATATAAACCTTCCCAGTTTCCCGAGAAGTCCTGTTGGTTTCTCTACAAACTCACCTGTTGACCCCGGGACCCTTGCACGCCCAGGCGTCTAGCAGGTGGTCATCCGCACTTTTGGAACAGAGGTTGTCGCACCTGGCAGGTGGCAGATGCGCCATACTGCAAGGTGCAGGGAAACATACATGGGGCCTTAATTTCAGCGCAGTGAGCAACCCTACTTTTTGGATCTGTTTGGGGGGTGCCAAAGCCTGGCCCAGTCCCTTGCGATCCTGCTTGAACCAATCAAATCATTGCGGATCGTCAGCTCAAGAACAGCGAGGAAATATCTTGGTTTCAACCTTTACAGTACAGCCATCAAAGGGTCAGAAGGCCATTTTTACAGAATGAGTCCTCATCAAACTGGCGCATAATTCTCTATCCATCTCCTTCAGACCACCTAATTACTCTCCGGTAATCACAACTACTCCTCTATATTTGTTCATACATGCTTATAACATTTTATAGCTTTCCCCTTGAAAATTGAGATCCCAGGCAACCATGTTTGATGACCAAAAAACAAAACCATCCGCAACTGGACCCAGTATACTGCACCTGGGAGCCGAAGGGGCGCCAGGTGAAAGGCTGCACTGCACGGCCTGCTCCTTGCGGTTCAGCTCATGTCAGTCCCCTTTTTCACACCGGAACCTCTCCAATAAGACACCACCGTTGCCTGTAGCCATGCCGCCTGATGCTACAAAATCGCCTTCAATTGTTTCAAATCACCTATTGTGGTGATTTTCCCATTTCAAACCATCAACTGAATCAAGTGTTCAAATCTGTTTAGATCATCTTTCCATCGTCGTCCCCGACTCCTCCCGAGCTGCAGCGGTTTCGCAGCACTCACAGCTGCAGGTTCTTCCCGCTACGGCCTGGCATCTGCTGAAAAAACCAACACGTCACAGTCCTCGTTAAAAACTTGATCCATCCATCTTCCCCAGTTGGGCCAACCCCGGAGGAAAAGAATGATCCCTGAAAGTTGATCCTGAATAAGTTTATGTATAATATTGTGTAATCATTCATGATTGAATAACATCAAATAGTCATCATAAGGATCCAATTTCTTGGGGAAAACCACCTCATCCGTCAGCCATCATCCCACTTCCCACTTCCGCTCCCATCAACTCCCTCGGCCTGCACCAGGGCCAGGGCCACCAGTGCGAGGCGCTGCATTGTGGTGCCCTTTCCACGTCGCGTTTGGCGTGAAACGGCTGCAGGGCAAAAGGGTGGCAACTTGCAACGGGAAAGAAACGTGGTCGGAGAGGGATGTGCTCAAGAAAACCAGGGATGGAAAGGGGATGGAAATATGTGGGAATGATACAATCGAAAGAATCGACATGATGAAATCTTCTGGTGAGGAAAGAAGACAAAGGGTGACACAACGCCATATCATATCAAGTTCAACTTGTGATGCTTTAATAAGAATATGTATCCTAGAGGTGCCGTGCATCCAACGCACAGACAAAGCAAGGCTGCGTGAAGGGCAGCACCTCAGGAAGAGATTGTAATATGTCAACCACTCAACATGGATCACTAAACTGAGCTCCTGGTTCCACATGGGAATTAAAAGTATCATAAATACTGTGCACCCGTCAGCCCACTAATTAATACACCACATCCCATTCAACAAATGCTACCATTGTGGACCATATTGTGGGCGTATTGAAAACCATATACCCCAAAAAGGGTCACTTTTATTGCGTTTACCATGTTTGCGAGCACACCACTCGGTCACTCACCACCCTGCCCCCTGGCCTTGTCAGGCCCCAGAAGGCTTTGCAGGGGCTGGCACTCGGTAAGGGCTGTAAAACCATGCCTCAGTGGTCATGCCACACCTTTCCCTGAGGCTAGCTAAGTGGCTGGCAGCTGGTTGAGAACACTACAAAAACTGCTACATTTTGACCGCGCAGGGACCTTTGGCTCCATCATTGCCACACCACCAAGTTATCACACCAAGATAGTCCGTACCTGCACCCCCCAAATGGTACTAGTTTGTAAGCGGGGTTTATGATTGGGCTTTCCATAGTACAATGACAATATCCTACAATACCGACCTTACACCATATACGAAAGAAGATACACCATTCCACAATCCATCAACCAACGTCATTTCCCCTAGATATCTACCCATGACCCATGACCCATGACATCACCCTCCAAGGCGCATGATCAGCGCTTGTTCCGTCTTCGCGATCTCCTCCAACACATCATCTAGGCCGCTGCTGCTGGACTCGCCCAGCTTCTTGCACTCGCCGTGCCTGGGAAGCGGTGCATTGACCACGATGAGCTGGGATCCAAGAAAATCCATTCGGAAGATGGAAGCATCGTTCAAAAGGATGCAGATGAAGAAATAACCTGACAATCCAATGTTCAATCCAACCAAATTCTCCGGTGTGTCTCGTTTGAATTTCAGCCATCTTCCATTTGGGATTTCTTCTGCCGTAATCTCAGCCTCCCCTCACTCAGCAGCTGAGGCCCCTGCAATTTGCAGAGCTCGGAAGTCATCTGGCTGCACGCCGTGCCGAAGAGCGATCGCATGGCATCCATGGCCTTGGACACCGAGAGCTCAGATGAAAGCATCTTTGAAAACCATGCATCTTCCACTTCATGGAATTTATGAATTTCCTAGGGGCCCTTGGGGGCTTTAAAAACTTCAACTTGGGATTTCCCAACCCTCTCCTTCCCAGGATTCATTTTAAACGCGGAAAAATCCTGGCATCAAAACCGCAGCAGTTGCTGCCCCGTCACAGTCCGCCCCAGGAAGGCGCGGAAGAGGCGCGTCAGCAGGGCCGGCAGCAAGGAGTGCAGCCGCCTGGCTCAGCCAAGTTGGCTAGGGCAGTTATTGAACATAACTGATTAAGATGGGAAGTGAACCAACATGTACAAATGGATTTTAATGGATTTAAACGGTGATTAGCCAAGAAATTTACAGACATCCTCTGGGGGAGATGCGGAAGTTGAAGTTGACCAAGAAAAACAGGGAGTGTAGCCAACAAATTTACAGGAATCTACGGTATGTAAGATGGAGAGTTGAACTTGACTACCCCCTTTCTGTGAAAACAGGCAAGCTTGTTGCATGAATGAACCCCCAACAAAAAGATTTACTTGAGGGTTACTGGTGGTTCAACCCAACATAAATGATGACATGGCGGGCAACGCACGGGAAAGATGATTGCTAGCTATGGCTAAGTCGGGTTGGAATCTTGTTCTTATACTGGCAATTATCATCAACTATCACTGTCCTGATTTGTTCTCATGCTGATTGTATATATATATATATGTACGTATATACATCCATATATCCATATATATATATATCCACCGTTTCAACCTATTCATGACGCATCATGGATACATCATCTGATGCCCCCTTCATCACCAGGCCACGCCTCAACGAGTCGCGCACCGAGTGGATGCAGGAGACCAACACGCGGCTGGGCGGACACTTTTGGTCCACCAGCTGTGTGATGCGATCCTCGTTGGACAACGGCGTGCTGTGCTGGGTGCCGTGCTGGGTGACGGGGAGGGATTAGGGAGAGCCTGGAGTGACTGATTGCAAATGGTGGTGGTATATCTTGATGATTTGTGGCATATTTGTTGACTTTGGAGGTATCAATGGGGACTTGCAGGTTTGTGGGCCATAATTTTATCTCCTTGCCCTCACTCTTATTCGGCATCACTTCCCCACATGAACCGTGAACCCTGGGAATCCCCGCGCACAAGTCTTCAATCCGCGCACTCACGAAATCCGGCAGGACGTTCTCATCAACCGCCGTACCCGAGGCATTTCCTTTGCTGCAGTGTGGTGGAAAATGCGGGCTCGCAAATTACAAAGTTCTGTTTTTTTTTAACCCACTCTAGTTGCTGAGTGGATCGCTTCAATATGCTTGAAGCAGCCATAAGAGGTCATCAAATAATGAAAACAGGTACCACCTACTCTGGACCTACTCTTAAATTGAATGAAAATGAACCACATGTGTCTAGTTAAATGTCATAAGGCGGGAGAAAAAAAAACAAAGCATGATAGCCTGTAAGAGCTTATGATTCCCTATGCCGCCATCACCATCACCACAAACGTTGCTACAACCGAGACTATCTCCGCACTGCCACAAGGTGCTGCCGAGCAACTCACCTCGATGAGTTTCTGGAAGCCTCTGCATGCCATGCCATGGAGGGATGATGCAAGCCCCGATGGACAAAACAAAATGATGCTGGAAATTTAGGCGTCTCTACAAACTTGAAAAAATTGGTCCTATCTGGGCCTCTGATACGCATAGTGTTTATGAATGATGTAAAGGATTGCCTTTGTGATTGATCCGTCTCCAGTTGCTTGTCAAATCTTCACATCCACCAGTGGACCCAGCCTTCAACTGCATCACACAAAGGCGGCACATAGGCCTGCAAACGGCTGCAAGGGCAGGGAAGGTTACACACCATTTGTAACAAAACTCATAAACAGACTTAAACTTCAACCTTTCCTTTCCATCCTCTTCCATCCTCCAAAACCCTGCAACAACATATAGACTCAGGCTTCTCCATTTCCCCTCCACTGCTCAGCATATGGCTGCGTCTGGAATGCGCCTCCGTGACTTTAGCACACGCCCCGTGCAGGGCCACAGACTCCGGTCTGCGCAACTCTTCCTGCGGAGATGTGGCTGCAAAGGGTCTTTGAGATTGAAAGGATTGTGGACCAGAAGTCAGACCTGTTGACTTTCCAAAAAGGTTATATATGGCGACAGCAATCGCAATGTGTCGCAATGAAGACCCACCTGCAACTGCAAGTCGGTATGCGCCATCATTGAACTGACATAGCTTGGACCAGTTGGACCATCTAAATCAGCAAGCCATTTCTTTTCAGCAAGCCATTTCTTTTTGGAGCTGGTTGCAGCCTTCTGGATAGTGCATAGGCCTAGTTCATGCACGGTGCCAATAGGCAGGCCGCGAGCCCTGAAGCTGGCAGGCCGCCCTGATGGCAAAAATGCAAGGAAACGAATTACTCATTGCACAGAGGCACAGCTCCGGAATTGCTTGGAACTAAAAACTCATGAGCCAGAAATCAGGTCATGGTCATGGAGTGGTTCCTCAGGCCGTCACGCACAGCTAATGCACCTGCTGGACGGCTACTTGAATTTGCGCGTAGCCTGAAGATGCCTCAAGTGAGTTCAACCGACTGAAGGTGCAAGTTGTCAACTTGGTCAACCTTGTAACGAGGCACACCTTTGGTTGCCCCCAGGTTGTGCCCCCAAATATGTTCAACCTTTTCTCTGGACCACTGGGCGGTGCCAAACACCTCGTTGACTGCTTTGCGACTATGGTCCGATGTGTTAAACTCGATTGCAATCAACACACAATTTTTCCTCGTGTATCCGACGGAATTGTTTATCCGTTCGATCGACAAGCGCCAGGGAGCGTGAATTTGCTTGTAATTGAGAGGAACACCAGAGTAGTAGCAGCGGCCATGCTGCTGCCACAGCATGTCGAGCACTTGCAGGAGAGTTAGGGAGCAATCCTGACCCCTTTTGTTTGCGAGTGCTTTTGCACTATTTAAACACTTCGCCAAATGACCCCTCAGTGTGGAGCGTCGGGCTCGATTTTGTTCCCTCACACATGTTCTGCAGCGATGATGGCCACCAGCTCGTTCAGACTGGCTGAAGTTGCCAGGGCTTAGAAACATGCAACATGGTGAGCAGTAAATGCAGCCTGCTTGTTCTTTGACTGGCTGCCGGGGTTGAACTTTCTGGCTGCTCTTGCTTCTGGGTCTCAGTCTGGCTTCAGCGATGTCCTTTTCCAACGACTCAATGTCTAGTAGCTGATCCCGTAGGTGGAACACATCTTGAACCTTTTCAAATGACCACTGCGCAGTTCCGTTCACTTCCTGGGCAACAACGCCCCTGTGACGGCTTGAATCCCCAGTGTTGAACTCGCAAGCAATTAGCACACAATTCTCACGAGAATAGCCTTCGCTGTTGTTCAGCCTTTCCAAAGACCTTCTCCAATGACTGTTTGGCAAACACAATTCCAGTGGCACACCGGAATATGCGCACCTACCATTCTGCCGCTCCACCATCTCCAGGAGGTCTTCGAAGGTGAGGGTCACGTTCCACAGCTTCCTTTTGGCTCTATGGTTGGCATCCCTCAGCGGCTGTTTCAAAGACTCCCGCAATGTGCGATGGTACCACCTGCTCCTCTCCTTGTTGCATTTCTTGCAGCGAGACCCTGGACGCTGCTGCCCATTGCTATTCTCTATATAGAAAGCTGTTTCTGGAAGCCACTGCTCGCACGCAGAGCAGCGCCAAAAGCCTGGCATCTCAGGTGACGTCCTTGGTCTCCGCTCCTTGGGTGGTTCAGATATTGGGTCCCTGGCCTCTGCGATCAGAGCCTTCAACTGACCTGGCTTCAGTGGCTTTGGAGCACACGCCTGCAGTTTCTGTGGGTCTAGCCTTGGTGGCTCCCAAACTGCGCCAGGGATAGGTGAAGCCACCTGCGCCTGGAGAAGAGTATCGGTCCAGCAGCACAAACCCAGCAGCAGCAGGACCATCCATCCCTTTGCCGATGCCCGGGCCATCCGAATGGCAGGCCGTCTGGGGCCAGGTGAAGCCATGTCCGAGCTGCTTTGGCTCTCGACTGGGGCTGATAAACCTCAGCTGCTGGGATGTGGCCACGTGCAGCATCAGTCAGCCGCTTCTCTTCTTGAGACGGCGATGGAGCAAACTGAATGACGTCTGCTTCTCACACAAGGTTGCGAACAAATACTTTGGCACACAGCAATCAGAAATGTCTTCTAATTACAACAAGCATGACTCAAAGAATTAAACTTTACAGATCATCACACCGGACATGCCAGCAAAATGGATGTGTCTGTGAGGTGCATTTTGGTGGGTAATATGTGTGATGATCATGGGCCCATGTGACCCCGGAAAGTGCAAACCCTCTCCTGGTCTTTGGTCAATTCAGCACCATCTTCCACAGGTGCAGGCGCGGTGCCTGCAAACGTTGCAGGTGTTGAACGTCACCCACCCTTTTGTTGGCAGCAAAAACATCAAACATACACCACTCACATGAAACATGGAACCTAGAAATGGATTGAAAGGCTATATCTTGAAAGATCTTGAAGGGCCATCGGCTATCTCAACATTTCCAAGCTCAGTTTTTGCGGCTAAAGTCTTAAGTTGAATTTCGCTGCAGTACCTGGAGAGTGTGCTTCGATCCCAACTCCTTCCTCCTTCGCGCCTGCGGCCCCAGGTGCGAAGCATTCACTCAAGCTCCGCCGGAGGGTGGCCGTCCTGCAAAGGCATGGAGAGATGGGAAGGATGTCTTTCACGGGTTCGTGGTTTCAACCTAAAGCCTTCACAAATTTCCCCGTGGAATTCACCACCTCCACCCATCTCACCACAGCTCCTGCCGGTGAGGTATTCGCCAACGACCTTCACCTGGTCCTCCCCCAGGTCCAGCAGCGTCACCGAGCCTTGGGCGCAAGGGTGCGCCAAGGTTTTGGTGGAAAATGGCATGTAAAGGATAAAGATGAAGGGTTCAGCTCGAAGAGTTCTGCTCCCTCATTTTTTTCACAGATTTTCATCCGTGGATTGCTCAGAACAAGTTGAAATCTGGTTTTGCCAGCAGGTCTCTCCCAAAGTTTCCCATGGTTCCAGAGCATTCAACCGCCAGCGCCAACCCAAAAAACTCCTGGGTGTCCCCGACTGTTCACCGCCTCATCCACCAAGAGCTCCGGACTCCGCAGCCGCTCCTCCAGAGCCACGCGGATGCGGCCCATCTGCAGCTCCACCTGCCGACCCGCCACGGATGGGGGGTTTGCCAACAAATTCCATGGTGAGACAAATTCAAACACCTGATGTTGATAAGCTGGTGATTGCTCAATCCTGGGTTGACATTGACAATTCACTACACTTCCACTTTCTGGGGATTTAGCCAGAAATGATGCCTGAAGATGGGAATGGATGAAGATAGTCAGGGGAGGGGCTTGCAACAGAATGATGGCTACACGCCACTTGTGCATGGCCTGACCATCCCATTAGCAGTGGTCCGGTGGGTTCTCCGAAGTTAACATGGAAGCCGAAAAAAGTCTATAGGATGCTATTGGAGGAGAGTCTTCCAAACCCAATGTTTGAGGTGTCATTAGGGTGCTCATGGGCGTATCCTTCTGGTCAAGTCAATGTCTGAAGAAGTCTGAAGCAGGCACAAGCTTGCAGCAACCTTCGAAATTACAGTAACTCCTTCGAAGATGTCTGAGGCAGAAACTGGTCCAAAGCCTAAAATGCGGTTGTTTTGAGTCCAATTCCAACGAAAACAGACATGATCATTCAAACCGCAATCCACGGATCTAAGCCTTCCCAGACCCATCTTGGCCTCCTCCAAGACCTTCTGAAAGGTTGGCATATGCCTCCAGGCGCCGGGGCCAGTGAATGGGCTCTACGGCACCAAGAGGGTATGTTACGTCCAGCAATCTGGAAGCTGTCAAAGGCAAAGTACCAAATACATTCCAAATATCAAATGATATCAAATGATATAACATGGCTGTATAAATATCATTAAATATCTGTAGATATTCCACCTAAGTGGATCTTGACTGCTCATGTTCCTTTGACCATTGGCCAATCCTTACCCCAAGCAGCATTGCCTGTACTGTCGGAGGAAGCCGGAGCAACAACCTTAGCCAGGGACCCAAGTAATGCAATGTCAAAAAAGGCAGTGTTGAAAAGGAAAGGAACGGGTTTCATGGTGCTACCACAATGTTTCAAGTAAGCGCTTACAATCGCTTACAAATAGATCATAGAGACAATCAGACATAGACTTGGATCTGGAGAGGGGATGTTGGAAAAAGATCATCTGTGCTTCCAACTCAACTTATTCTTCGGGGACCCAGCATGGCAGGTTGACCTCTAAGCCCTTCAGAATGTTTCAAGGATGAAGGGCTGCGCTTCTCCGGAAAGGCATTGGCACCACTTCACAACCCTTGCAACAACCCAACCTATTCCAATCCTCAAATCCAAAAGAAATGGCTTCCAATGACTTGACCATTCATTAGTAAGTTCAATTTTCACCATCCTGTAGCTTAAGGATGCGTGGTCCCATGTCAATCATTTTTTGGAAGTGTATCGCAACTCCCCCCCGCCGACGGCATGGCCAGGCGGCAGTATGCTTCCACGGCCTCTCCGTACGCCTTGCGATCCAAGCACTTCTGCAAGGTGCTGGGCAGCTCAAACAAGACCTGGCATCCACTCTGCCGCACCCTTCGCCGCCCTTCCACACGATACAGTCACAACAACCTTGCAAACATTTCAAAAAATGCTTGGCGATGACCGACTATGAAAATCTAAAATCTTGAGGCACATGCATATGCAATCCTATGCCACTATGCTTACATGTTTTCAATCCAAACTAGATAATAAATATAATATACATCAATAATTTGCGTGTAAGAACTGTACGCATTCGATTTACAGCGCTTGGCTGTGCCTTTTCAATCTCCCTCAACCACGTGCCTGCAGCTTTCGGCAGATGCGCTGCCTCGGTTCCAACGCGGGCGGCGAAACAGGGGCTGGTCGTTCATGATTTTGACCGGATTTTTGTTCAGCAAAAATCTGAATACTCAAAAAGTCCCCTGGTTGAATTGCTAAATAGAATGTGAAGTCTCAAAACTGGTGGTTTCATTGAAAACATGTCCACAGCCCCGCATGACCCTTGGGCCCCCAGGCTGTTTTAGCAGGCCTTCAATCTGCCCAGAGCGTCCAGACACCCCATCTTCCACCTTCTTTTGGCTGCCTGTGATCCTGCGGATAGCCCACAAGTGCGACATTTATGTGCAACTGGTGTTCATCATAAGTTATAAGGTATGCCATATCATCCCACAAATCGGTGTGCGGTCCGGAATATATAGATCGGACTGATAAACCCACATGTCCCAACATCTGGCCCTACAAGTACCATCTCCCTTCAGTATATACATTGACATGTCCCATTGCGCGCCACCAGCAGTGTCCACCACCCCGAGCGGGGCCTGGTGACGTTGCCCTCCAAGACCTTCAGGTCTGGATCGAGGCCTTCGATGGTGAACTTCATCTGTTTGATGACATCCTCAGCGGGCATCAGTGGGTTTTGTGCCCCAATGGACTGCAATTTCTTCCGGGCGAAGATGACGATACAACTGATACACCATGAGGGGGGGTTGGGGTGCCCGAATTTTGATATCCAAATAGAGGCTGAGCAAATGGCCTTAAGGGGCTGCAACGTTCTTATCTGGTAACTGGACCAAATCTGAGGATACAATGTCCTTAGCAACCTCCATTCTCTTCAAACCTCCTTAATTAAGATATATTCCCACTTCAATCCTTTTCCTCCTGCGAGGCCGAGGCGCAGTTGCTCGGATGAACTTGCTGTAATTCCTGTGCCACAGCTGGCATGGAGATGAAAATTCTCCCGTCTCCCCTTCAGCTGGCCATGGTGAATCAGAAAGGTCTGAGCGACTTGGGTTAATCCCACCCTTCAGTCCTTCAGTGGCCATTGGCCAAACAATACACGTCATCCAGAGCTCTCTGTAGCCTCAAGCCCTTATGAAGTAGATTTATCAATGGTTGAGGGCAAATTTTCCATGTAAGACCTATGAAATGGCCTTGTACGTAGGGATGTATGCCACAGATTGGCACAGTTCCCCGTTTTAGCTACCTGAATAGGCCGGAATTGAATAATTCCGGTCCGCAGCTCGTTCCAGGGTCTATGGTCAAGAAATCCCCAAGTCGGGGCCCTCCTCTTTCTTCTCTTTCCATATTCAATGGTTGAATCAGACATGCACAGACACTGGTGAACTCATCCCATCTACCCGACCAAAACCCGAAGTAATCTTGGGCCGTGCTGCTCATACACAAGCATCTGCATGTCGCCATCCAAGTCCTGCAATGTTCCCAAGAGATACGGGAAACCGGCAAACAAAAAGGCTGGACCAAAGAGTTTGAATCCACAAAAGGGACATATCCATTTAATGTTTTTTTTACAGTACTTAAGTGCAAAGAAACATCAAAACTGCTGTGGCAAAGGGGGAACCACAGAACCCACGCAGGGGCTAAAGCATGAGGCAAATCATCCTCACCTGCAGCTGCGTGTGCCAGAAAACCAACCAGTCATCATTAAATCCCTTCTAAAAAGACCTAAAAAGTGACATTACATCTCCAAAACAACACAATATACCACATATGCTTAGCTCCATCTCATCATCCCCTTGGCTCAGCCCCATCTTTAACCACCGCTGGGCTGTCCTTGATCTCCGCGTCCAGATCGTTGGCGCGCTTCACCAACTCAGGCAGCTGACCCGAGGAGACCATGCCATCGAAGTAGCCTTGGCGACACCAGCCGTGGCATCCAGTAGGATCGGTAGTTCCCTTCAAAGATCACTTGAAAAGATGTATATACTGTAATTTGAGATGGGATCATCTGAAATTCGGCTGACCATTTCAAAACATCCGCATATACTATTGCAACAAAAAAATGCCACACATTGCCACACTAACTAAGCCTGAGTATTCTAAACACCCCCCACCTCCCAACCGTAGCACTTCGCCGAGCCGCGCTTGGCATCGAAGCCCTGCCGATCCAGATCGCTGCCGCCCGCAGAGGGGGCGGCAGGATCCTTCTTGTCGGTGCCCTCGATGTGGTAGTACCTTCAAGGTGGAGGTGGCGATTCAAAGTGGAGAATGTCCACATCTTGCGATACTTAGGGAGGAAATGACATTAAAACCACGGGATTTTGATGGATCTTCAGTTGCATCAAAATTTGGCAACTCCAGTGGAACATCATCCAACCCCTTGGAGGAATCGCTGCCAACAACCCCTGCAGCCCTGCAGCCCTGCAGCCCAGCTCTCGGTCTCCCAGCGCATTCAGCAAGGCGCCCACCCTCCGCCGTTCCCGCGCGCGGCCCTCCATCCCGCAGCCCAAGGGCACGGCCCAGCCGGGTCCGGCCCAGCAGGGTCCAAGCTGTGAGCCGAGGGTGGGATGGATGGGAGGGGCCACATGTTGCAGGTTAGCTTGTCCAGCATAATCCATCCATATTTATATACATATATACATACAGTTACATACATCATATATAGAAAAAAGATAGATAGATTATCATGATAGATAGTACGGACCATAGACCCTTAGGTGGTCTAGTTATTCACCAACTTGGCTACTGCTGGGGCATCACTTTGAAGGGATAGCAGCCGAATTCATGAGGATATGCTGGCAGAACTTTATACAGGTGAGATAGCTTGAGGCCTTTCAGAAACCAAAGATCTCCCCTGCTGTCGCAGCGTAGCAGTCCCCGACAGCAAGAACTTTTGGAACAAAAGTCAAACCCCCAAGACTTCCAAACAACTCTGGCCACTAAACCAGAAATCTAGATATAGCTACTACTGTCCATCTTTCGGGGTTGCTCCCCCAACTATCTGTTGGATCATCCCAGGTACCTAACCTGTCCCAACCTTCCCCAGCTTAGCACGGTGCGTGACCATCTTGGAGGGTCGACAACTCTGATCGCCGAAGGCCTTCGGGCCGCGGTAGAGTGAGCAAGCACTTGTGTCCGCATACCCTCTGGTAAACCAACATATATAGCTTTAGAAAATTGCCATTTATGGTTGATTTTCCCATTAAAAATTGTAATTGTCCATAGTTATGTTAGTTTACCAGAGGGTAACATCAACATACTTTCCATATCTTATCATTGCTATTTTCTATGTATACCGTATACCACAAGATTTGGAAGGGTTATAGCCGTAGCTGCCTAGATTGATGATTCGGGTTTGGGCGTCCACTTCCATTTTCATGGCTCAAAACCTTGGATCCTCAGTTCAAGGTCTTCATTTCCGGTTCCTTCTGCCAAAAAAAGGCACCTGAACGTAGGAGCTCCTCTTGTGCTTGGTCAGCGGTATGATGGCATGGCGAACGACCTTGGGGGCATGGTGACGCAAGTTGTGAGGTCCTGCCACCGGGATCATCCACGATGTTACCCTGCGATCCTGCGGAAATTAACATGTGCAAAGGCTTCAAGCATAAGATTTTGTTCAATGCCCAAGTTCAAGTTTATGATCTTCAAACACCGTTTTTAAATTAGGCTGTTTCGTTTTTGAGGCAAAACCCGCTATGTTCTCTTCGGCCAACGGGCACACTGTGAATGGTAGCAGTCCCCAGGTTGGAGCAAAGGACCCGAAACAACATCTCCACATACTTTTTTTTCTATACAGCATTAATACCACGTAAAAGCCGCCATATACCATTTCGCACCTTCAAACATCATCTCAGCAGAAACGCGGAGGAAAAGAAAGCAGAGGTTCCACATCAGGTTTCACATTGATTCCACTCCCTAAACACGGTCTGCTCACCTTGAAGCACCGCCCCTTCCCCAGCCATCCAAGGCACGTCGTGCGTGGTGTGCACTGATGCCCGGAAGTGCGGCATGACCGCCTTCAACTCGCCTCAGAACAGTGGGCGCTCTGAAGGCAGCGGTTTAGGGATATCGAAGATATAGGTCCAGTATGGTCCAGTCATTGACATACCAATGCATCCGCAAACTGGCCCATTTTTTTTGGCAGTAAACCAACCAACTTTTCATCAATTTTGATGGTCCAACATTTTTATTTTCACCCAACAGCCAACACATACCCAATGAAATTCCACCAAACTGCCACCCCCAACCCAACCCACCGAGCCCCAACCCTCATCCCGTCTTCCCCCAACCGAGGCGCGATAGAAGGTCAGCAGCTCCCGCACCGTGACACCACGCCCGGCCAACTCGCTGACTTTGGAGCTCCAGGCGTCAGATTTGTTGAAGACGCCTCCAGCAGCAAGGCTGGCTGGGTGGGCCAAGGGTGTCGTGAAGGATCTCTGCTGATATCACAGTTAAATACTGTACATCTAATATCATCTAATAAATATCTAGATAAATGTATGTACTTGTGATATCAGAAGATATTAGGGGGAAGGAATTAATTAGATGAATATTATATTAGATGATCTAATTAACCACTTCCCCCCAAGATGAACACCCTCATGCTGTGCTCCCAAATAAGTGTAAACCCCCTCTAAACCATGGTTTCGTGGGGCTTTTTAATATTAGGAAAGGGGACAACTTGGATTTGGAATGATGTTCATGATCTTTTTCAGATGTTTGTCCCACCAATGTCGAGAGTTCTTCTGAACTGTGGCTAGTGAATTCCATGATTTAAAATTCTAAAGATCGTTTTCTGCGGCAATTTCGATAGCATCAAACGGGTCTCCCCCTTGCAGCTAGAATGCATACTCTAACTTTGCACAAAGAATGATAACAGACCGTAGTGGAAGATACACCTGGTTTCTTCCAAGCTGTTGTTCAAAAGAAACAAGGTCCAACAACCAACTCCTTCCAGCGGTAAAGTGGGCTTCTGTATCACTCTAGCCACGTAGTAGCCAAGTTTCTCGTGATGTCTGGTGGGTCCAAATGCCTCAGTTGCTCTGTAAGTGTTGGTGTACATAGCTATGACAGGTGTCAAGAAAGAAGGCAGCCAAACGTCTACAGATCTTGTGCTACTGGGATGCACATATGGAAATGCACACATTGAACTTACGGCATACATGTGACTGATTGCAAACAGATTCGACCCCCTAAACAAATGGTCTTAGAAAAGCTAAGCCGGAAAGCATTTTTCCAAGGTACTCATGCAGATGGTCCATTTGTTTGTCGATCTTCAGGGATGAGAAAGATCAAAACTATTCAAAACATTGGTTTGGAGGATGATTATCCTACAATATATTCTCCAAGTCCAAGTTACTGTAAAAATATTGACAAGTCTGAAGTATCTGGGTCTGAAAATGGTGTAATGAATATGTACTTATACCAAGAGTTTTAAAAAATGCCAAGACACACAGACTCCAAGGTAGCGAACTGGCAGCTGCACTGCCTGAGTGATGCTTCCAGAAGAAAGGTCGGTCTGGAACGTCCAGGTGGCTTGTAGTAGTAGCAAATCCATTGTTGAAAATGATGATTTCCCCAATGAAAATTCCGGAGCTGGTGGTATATACCCTCTTTGTAGACGCATCCAACTATTGAAAGATGTTGAAACACATTCAAAAATGTGGTCTGGAAGGGAACAAATATGGAAAGTGTTACTAAGACTGGTGTTCCAAAAATCCAGATGCTGAAACATGTTGAAATCAATATTCTCCCTTTAGCCTTTAGGAATAGAGAAGCTACTTTGGTATCCCAAAGGCCATCGTTGAGAAATTTGGTTGCGAAAGATATGGGTTACCCCTCTTTTAATTGACCAACAAGCGGGACAAGGACCTTGCTGATCTGGACCCATGTTCATCCGCAAACCAAACAAATTCAAGTCTTTAGCTTCTATTCATCCATCACAAGTACCCTCTGGTAAACTAACATAGCTATTGAAAATGGCCATTGATAGTGGATTTTCACATAAAAATCGTGATTTTCCATAGTTATGTTAGTTTACCAGAGGGTATTCCCTAAGATTTAAGATGGCTCAAGATTTTCCAAAGCATAGATCAAGCAATGTTCGGAAAATTGATTATGCAAAGGAAGAATCAACACACCACGATTTCTTGCAAACCGACCCACTGCGATTTCCAAGGCTACGATATGTCATGCACTCCAAAAATAGATCCCACAATAGAGTCCTGTCGACAATGCTATCTTTACGGGAGTTGCTAAAATTTAAAAAAAAAATCCAGCCGGCATGTGGTGGAACGGCATGTTTGAAACATGTTGAAACCCAATGATCTTTCGATCCAAGCCCATCAAGAAATATCTGTAGTGGTAAGTGGCTTGCGTATATCCCATGATTGCAGCAAAAACCAAGGCAAAGCCTGATCACATCTTCGTGAATCATCAATGTCACATAATACATCTGGACTATTGGCCGGGGTGGTTACCCCAAAATAGTAGTACTATCAATTACCATATAGTAAGCCTGGAAAAAGTTGGTAAACCCCAATTTTTAATGAAGAGTTTTTGAACAAATCCTGGTCTGGGTCAACGTTCACCAGAAAACCCATGGGCATCGCTCGTATCGCCGAGGCGCTCAGCTTCGCCCTTCGGTCCCACCATGTGTTGGTTCAGGGACCTCTTGTAGCCGCCCGACAAAATCAGCGCGGCCGAGACGCAGCTCAAGATGTCCAGGATCTGAGACGGAAATGTCGGGTGTGCTTTGGATGAACACCATGGGAGAAGATGGGATATTTGATATATGTCAACTCCTCAAGCATGGAAAGTAATTCATATATAAATATATACCTTGTCCCTTTTGAGTAGGATTTGACTGTTCTATCTTCCTGAGGGTTGCTATAATCACAATGTGGCTGGGGAAGAGATAGAAGAATGGGATATCATGGAATGGAACATAGTGTTGTGGGATATTGGTTTCGATGAAAACACGCGGAAATAATGATCAAAAAATTGAGGTGGCATTACCCCAAAATGCAATGTTGACGCGGAAAATTAGGTTTTGGAATATTGTGGAATATCATATAGTTTTAGGGTTGCAATTTGCATAACCCTGAAAGTCACAGCTATAGAACTGTAGAACTGTGATCATCCAAGATTTACCTATGGCTAATCCATGAGTCATGGGGATTATGAGTCATTGCATTCTCTGGGTGCCCTCCAGCAATCAAACATATATACTTGTCTATTCAAACATGACTTGCTGGAAACTTCCCCATTGAGTTCGATTATTTTTCCATAAAAACACGTAAAAATCATGGCGGATTTCCCACGGACTTCCCACGGATTTCCCATGACTTCAGCCTTTCGCTTCCCTGGTCGCCTGCATCGCGGCGCTGGTCATCAGATCGCTCTCGCTGATGTAGCCGCGGCCGTCCAGGATGGTCTTCACCGCCAGGGGCAGCAGGCCACAACCTCGGCGCGGCTTCAGCTGGCGAGATGTGAGGAAAGGCAGGTTGGAATAGTTGGGGAAAATATGAGGTCTTTATAAAATCAGAAAAATGTATGAGGAGCGCCTCCTTTTTAGATTTTTTAGGCAAACCCATGTATGTATGCGCATGTGTATGTGATTCATTTATGTATGTAATGTTATGTAAAACCAATAGAGGAGATAGACTTTTTGCCTTAATCTCCTGCCATGAATCTAGAGTATACCGTAAACCCATGGAAGTTTCCAGCTGGGCCTCAAGACTTGCACAAAGCACAAAAGTCTCATAACTCATACCCCAAAACCTCTACCAACAAACCAAACAGTTTTGGGACCTCAAGAGCCTACATGCTAATCCCCAAAGAAAGCAACTTTTGCTGGCTTCCTCCTCCTTCCACCCGAAAAAACTACGAACTACAAAACAAGACCAGAACTGAACAATGCATGAATGCACATTGAAAAACAAAATGCATTAGCATCCTTTCAAATAGATCTTAAAAGAGTGCTGTTCATGTCCAACTACACCACATTACACCACCATCTGCCACGTCACTGGCCAAGCCATTCATTGCCACCCCCGCCAGCTGACGTCGCACCACCGTGCGCGCACGTTTCAGCTGCTGCGCTGCCCGCCTGGTGGGGAAACTACTTGGAGGATCATCCCACTTCGGAACTGTTTAGTAACCAGGGGTATAACACAGTATAAGCCGGATAACCATTCATTATAAATGAGTAACTCAGTAGCTGGGGCAGCTGGGGGTATAACCCATTTATAAATCGGGATAACCATTATAAATGGGGATAACCCCACCTAGGCGACTTACTAACTAGGCTTGTCAACCGCTTGCTAAGTAGGATGATCCTCCAAGTACCCTCCGACAATCAACCATGTCCGGCTGGGAAGTCTCTTGAAAATGTGCATTTGAATGGAAACATCATTCATCAGCTCATGTGGACACCCCCAATTTCGGTGATATTTCCGACCATACACCCAAAACTTTTGAAAATGTGGGTTTCCCACATTAATTAATGTCAACTAAGGTTCGTTAAAAAATAGAACTTGGCTGCTTAACTGGGGGGTACCATTCCAGTATCTCAATATCGCTTTTTTGGAGCAACCCTCTAATTCATCACCATGGGTTTACATACATCTTGGGTTTAGGCTATATTAACGTTACATGTCATTGATTGTTTTAACTAGTTGGCTGGTGTTGTTGCATAATGGTTGGTGGTCTCTTACGTGGGTCAATGGCCTTGTGCGCGGGTGTGTCGGAGCAAACTCCTTGGTGATCACTAAGGCCTGCCGCGTCACGGGCATCATGGCTCCACAATGGGGCAAGTCCTCCAACAACAAACAACAGTAACAGGGCTGAATTTTGGGAGATTCAGCCCTGTGAATGGTTTCCTTGTATGTAATTGAGCTTGATTCTTAGGAGATCACTCCTGGAGTCTACGTTGTGAATTGTTGCTTTTTTTACCAAACGAAAACTCTTAGGGCAAAAACACCCACTTGTTTCAACCTTGGGCGCCCTCGCCCATTCGAGGCCAGTCTTCGATACCCTGCCAAGAATTAGCTGGATAGATCCATACATTCCTCCACTTACATCAAAAAGTAAAACCCACTGACCTACCGGAGGCCTACTTAGCTAAGTCAGCTAAGGTGATTGATGTTACCCAAAAAACAACTTCACGAATAGTTGTTATCGTACACAGAATGAGTAGGTATATACCCTCTTGTAAACTAAACATAACTATGGAAAATCACCATTTTTTATGGGAAAATCCACTATTTCTATAGCCATTTTCAATAGCAAACTGTTAGTTTACCAGAGGGTATCCCATTATATTCCCACTATTTGCAGTGTTTCATAGTTACCAATAGATTTTTAATGGGAAAATCCAGAGGTAGTTAGTTTACCAGAGGGTAGTACTTCTATAGTTTTCAGGCAACATCAACCAACAAACATCACCGGCGTGCTGACGCGCCTTACTGAGGTCCCGCAGGATGATACGCATCACCACCAGAACCGTGACCTCAGATACCAAAAAAAGGGAGGGAAAGGTCAAAACCCTATGGGCAAACACGGGGGGAAAAAAGGATGGACTACTGGAATCTGGAATCCAATATAATCCAATCCTAAAATTGTTGAAAATGCTTAATTGTTCATTTGTTCCGGGCAAATCTTAAAATCGGGGAATTAACCATCCGAAATGGCTGTCCATTACGAACCATCGTCCATGGTGAGGTTGCCGAAGGCATGAGACGTTAATAAACAGTCATGGGAACTCAGCAGCTCCCTACCCTTCGGATCCCTTCAGTACACCAGACTCCAAGGCTCTGGGCCGCCCTGCCACCGTGCCCACGAAGAGCAGAAAGTTTAGTCCGCCTAGCACCAACTGCAGCAGCAGCAAACCCACCACGTAAGCACCTCAGGGTGCTGGCGGGGTCAGAGCTGCACCGGGGCAAGACATGCTTAAAGTATGGCGGATAGCTGGAAAGCTGTTGCAAAGGTCATCAAGAGACAAGATGATTCCACCAGGCAACAGTTCATTCAGTAGAGTTAAGCCTTGGCCAAGGTGTCACTTATAGTCACGGACTGGCCTGATTCACCATAAAACTGGATAAACTGGCAGAGAACCCTAGGGGATGTTAGCGGCAAACTTATCCCATCACATCTATGGTGGGGACCCCAGAGACCCCTGGTCTCCAGAGCGCCCACTTTCATTGCTGTCCAAGATGCACTCGGAGAGCTTGGAGCATTGCTCCCAGAAGGACAGGTGGCCCAACAAATGCAGACTCGCTGCCTGCGCCACGGGAATCCACGGGATGCCCCTGCGCAACTGATGGAAGGCCAACTCGTGAGTGGCTTTTGATGTTGTCATTGTCAATTGTCGTTGATCCATTGGTGATCCCTTTACCTCAATCATTAGTGATATATAATAAGCGACATATTGGATATATATTCGTGATATATAGGTGATGTATTAGTGATATTATGGGAACGCACATTGATCCCTTACCCCTTCACCTTTAACCATCCAGTGATTTTTCCGGTCCTCCATCGCAGCTTCCGGCGGCTCAATGTCACCGATCGCCGTATAGATCCTGGAGGTCTGAGAGTTTTTTTTTTGTGGCAGGGCTACCCTCTGGTAAACTAACATAGCTATTGAAAATCACCATTTTTAATGGGAAATTCCACTATAAATGTCCATTTTCAATAGCTATGTTAGTTTACCAGGGGGTAATGGGAACCTCCTTGTGATTTGTAACATGTTCGAACTCCATTCGAAGTATGTGAAGTATGGTTGGTTCTATCTCTGTTCAAAGTGAGGATTTGCGTTTGTTCCTTTGTACTCCTGTTCGAAGACCAAGGGATGGCTCAATTGAAGATTGAAAAGAGTTTGGGGCCCCACTGAAACCTACCTGTAAAGCCCTGGAATTGGGTCACATCTGAAGACACTGATGGGAAATGAATACCTATTGAAACTGAAACTGACATGAATGCGATACTCTCTGGTAATTTAACATAGCTATGGAACATCACCATTTTTAATAGGTAACGGTAAATCCGCTTGATATGGCCATTTTCAATAGCTATGTCAAATTACCAGAGGGGAATATCCGCCGTGTCATGGGGATGGGTCCAGATGGGCTGTTCCCGAAATGGTTGAAATGGTTGGTGAATCGCAAATGACAGCGGATTCGGATGATTTTCAGGAACCAAACAATTAGATGGTTAGGACAGTTCTAATTCGATGGTTAGGAAGATTACTGCAAGTAATAAAGGCTTTCAATCTCTCTTCCAGGCACATCTAGTTGGCATCCAATCATGAAAATCCGACTCCACCCCTCAACGCGGTCCACATGCTCACGCCACATACCACGATGGCACCCACTTTCTGAATGTTGATGCTGGTGGACAAACACCTCCACCAGTGGCAGGGTCAGGCAGGACCTGTTGGGTCAGGCAGGACCTGTTGCATTTGATATGCCTGATATGGAGGTTTCCTAAAATAGGGGTACCCCCAAATCATCCAATTTGATAGGATTTTCCATTATAAACCATCCATTTTTGGGTACCCCCATTTTAGGAAACCCCCATATGCCCATCCTGCCTTGAAGAAAACATACGTCAGCATGATATGCACAAGTTCTGGTAGCTATGCCCTCTAACAATCCAACCAATAATTTCATATAGCTATGTACAATGGATGAAAATGGCCCATAGATGACGTGATCATCCATAGCTATGTTGAACTACCAGAGGATAATCTGTGACTTTATACCATCTGGTTATTTCACATAGCCCATGGAAAATCCCCGAACTAAATGGAGGTTTTAATGGGGAAATCATCCAAAATTAGCAATTTTCCATGGCTATGTCAAATAACCAGAGGGTAACACCCCCAAGCTTGATCATTTCTCCCGACCTCCCAACCACCCCAATCCACCAATCAACTCCTAGTTCTTTCCAGTTCTGGCTAAGTGTCATCCCGCTTGTATCTATGTATCCATCTATCCTTCATCTCCCTCTCAATCTTAATTCAGTGATAATTACTACTTGATATTTACTTATAACTTACTTATTCATATCATATCATATCATATCATATCACATCACATCATATCATATCATATCTGATAATCTATCCGTAATCAACATATCTCTCACCACTGCCAGCTCAACCTCCACCTTTTCGTCGCCTGCCGGCCAGACGCCGTCGCGAGGTGGTCTCCACCGCGATGAGTCGTCGCACCATGAGGTGCTGCATCCAGATGAGACCCGCAAGGAAGAGCAGCGTACGGACGATGATCACGCCGTAGTACCTATGTGAAGTTTACACCATGGTAAACCCCGACCATAGGATGTTGATGGGAATATTGATGGGATACTTATGGGATATCTTTGGGATACTTGTGTAAATCATGGGAGATGTTGATGGGAATATTGATAGGGATAATCAAATGGGATAGTTTAATGGAATCCTATGTGAAGAAAACACTCCAGATTGTTTGCCAATGGGATATTTTGATGGGGATAATCAAATGGGATATTTTAATGGAATCCTATGTGAAGAAAACACTCCAGATTGTTTGCCAATGGGATATTTTGATGGGGATAATCAAATGGGATATTTTCATGGAATCCTATGTGAACAAAAACACTTCAGATTGTTTGCCAATGGGATATTTTGATGGGAATATTGATGGGGATAATTGAATGGGATATCTTTGGGATACTCGTGTAAATGATACGTAATAATGTAATATTTCACTAACCTGAAATGTTCGGCAGCTTTGGGATAGTGACCCTTCCTAATAATCATTCCAGTGAGGGAGAACAGTGAGGTCGTTGTAATTTACCCGATATATGAAGATGTCAAACACCCAAGGTTTACCATGGGATGTTGATGGAAGTAATTGTGAGAATAATTTAATGGGATATTTGAATGGAAGTCCCAAAAAAAGAAGATATGGCATATGAATAGAGAAAATGATGATAAACCACTCGATTTTGAAATGGCCTATATTCAGACAAACCCAGTTGGTTAAATCTGACCCTAAAATAGTGATGAAAAATGAACCGCTTCTATCTTTTTGGAGGTTGCTATATAGATATGGTGTGTGTTGTTTTCTTGGATTTGCTCCGGGCCGTATTTTCCAGCATCCACTTCTAGGTGTTGCTGCTGCGGGAAAAGAAACATTCTTGGATGTGCTTATAGAATCTTATAAATTTGTCGAATCTTATGCAAAGGGATTCAAGTTAATTCTGAAAACACAAATAACTGCAGCATGTACATAGATGTCCTAGAGCGGTCAACCAAAAGGAAATTGGGACCATTGACGATAGCCCAAAACACGTCTGGGGCAGCAGGACTTGGCTTCTTTTAGGGCAAGGGAGTGATCCCTGGTCCCTGGTCATGCACATTCTCGAATATGGGTGGTCGTTAGCAGCAACTAGAAGGACATGAGCTGGGCCCAACCTGAAGATATGACCCGGAAATAAAATGTTTGCAACCTCATTTGGCACAAGCTCCTGAAGTGCATGGTTGACCTTCCCATCTTCATGGATGGGCCTTTTTAAAAGCCCAACTCAAAGGTGAATCATGAAATCTGCAAATCACAGCCCTGTCGCCCAGAAACTCTTTGTAATAGTCCGCCTTGTCGTAGGTGCTTAGCTCCTGCCGCAGCATTTCACCCATGGAGCTGGTTGGAATCTCATCGTAGTCCTGACTACAACTCAATAGATCACAATAGATCCCCTACCAAACCAGGCTTTTGTTTAGGTCCTTTGCAAGCTGTAGCCAGTAGCCTGTAACTTCAATAACCCATGGCATCCCATGGCTAATCTTCGACACCCTAGCATCCAAAACGAATTGCTGGTTAGTCTCCGTTTTCCATTTATTGCAAGAAATGTTCCCTAACTTGCCGTTCAAATACATTCACATAGGCTAACCCAGAATCTGCCATCCTCTTCCTTTTCGACCCCTCCGCCATCCGCCATCCGTCCAGCGGCGCGAAGGTCTTCTGCATCATGCCGTAGGCACATCCAGCTTTGGCGCGCTCGTGCGCGGGCAGAATGGCTGCAATCAACCCCTGGAACCAGTTCAGCAATGCGTAGCCTCATGGCATGCAGCAAACGGATGGAGTTCCTTCCATTTCATGAGGGTACAAATCTAGTGATGTGGCAAGGGCATTCATGCCCTTCCGGGCCTGCATGGACGCCCAGTCTGAATCTTTTGTGGTGGGGCGGAAAAGTCTTTTCTGGTGCCTTTCGTCATGGTCGGAGAAGGACATCATAGTTCTCCACATCATGGCAAAAACTACCCCAATGACCTGCCATTCACCTGCCATTCACCTGCCATTCACCTGCCATTCACCTAAGATGTTCACCTGCTTGGGCAACTGAATCCCCTCACCACCTTCCCGGCCCCTAACAACAGCCTGCAGCTGAAAGGATGTGGGCTGAGCCGCAGGAGTTCATGAGCATCAAACAGGCTGCACAACCTGGGGCACCAATCGAGAATGCAGGTAAAGTGTTGTTTTATCCTTTTGGGGGTTGCTGTCTCTCTCTCTCTCTCTATATGGAGAGATATATAGACTATGCATACACTTGTACCCTGGAAGAAAATACTTTAGTACAATGTTGGTTTCTGGCGTGAATCTTAGCATGACGATGTCTTCACGATACTGTGGCCTTCAATGGGTTTATCATCAAAAGAATACGAAAACCGGAAAGAACTGACCGTCACTGCCCAGAACCCTCCGGTACTCAATCACGGTTTGCTGAAAAATCTCCGATTTAGTTGGATGGTTTTCCCATTCAAACCTCCATTTACTTCGGGGATTTCCCAGCCATGGAGCGCCCTAGGCCATCCCCCGCCTGCCACCGATGAGGCAGTGAGAATCAAGTAGAAGCCAACATAATCAGCCTCAGCATCCAGGCTGATTCACCCCTGCTGAACACTCCGTTGGTCCCACATGAGGATTTGCCTATGGGACTTTGTTTTTCAACGAAATCCCATGGGAAATCCTGGGAATTTGACATCGTCCATGCCTACATCCCATGGGCTGGGTACATCTAATTTCCCCCAGTGTTTGACCCATGCTTCCGTTTGATGAAATCCCGATGGTTCAAGCCCGATTTAAAAGCATTGGCTTTGTCCGCCATGCTTTGGACAAACCCATATGGTACTACAAATATAAATATCTATCTATCTATCTATCTATCTATCTACCTACCTATCTATCTATCTATCTATCTACCTACCTACCTACCTACCTATCTGTGTGTGTGTAACACATGCAATTAGTATGTCTCTTTTTGAAAAACCATGGTCCAGTCATCTCCACTGCCCCATGATTCCTATCACACACTGCCCATCCCACCATCCCTGGGTGCCCCTGACCACATGGCAGCCCTGTTCCTCCGCACCATGCGCTTGACGCCAGGCGATGGTCGGAGCATCGTCCCGCGGGGCCATGAACACGGCGTACAGCCCGGTGATCTCGGGGCCATGGAGCTTGGGGGAAAAACCCATGGAGATGTGGATCGATCTAGTTATATATATATATATATGTATGATGTTATATGGATGGAACAATTTGAGACTTCAATGATGTTTGCATGGCAAGTGTCTTTTTTGGGAGGAGTGGCAAGTTTGGGTGCAATTGTTGTTTCTCTCTTATGTTTTTTCATGCGGTTCCTGAGCGGAAGATGGTCAAATTGTGGATCTTAAGATCTTGTCTAGAGTAAGCATGGAATATGAACATGATTTATCTGCATGTGAATTGATGTGTGCCAAACTGCTGCTAATATGCATCCAATTTTGGGGCATTGTGTTGTTGACATGTTTACCAGGGAGCCCGATGACCAGCAGTATGACGCGCTTCAGATGATTCGGTGGTAAGTTTATCCATCAACACGGTTCTTCACCACAGATGATGGTGGCAAAAAATATCGACCTGATGCCCCTCCCTTTCATCGCTTGCCGAGCGGCCACCAGCAGTATGCTAGCCAAAGCAGAGAAGCAAAGCCAATGGCTCCCGTGACCTAAGATGATGATATAACTGGATACCTAGGTATCGGTAGGTATCATCTAGATAAATATAGAAAAGTTGGTAAAACCTGGAAAGCGTTGGCAAAGTATATCACGTGTCTCTCGTTTTGTTTGGCCTTGACATAAGACAAATCACTGCAGTTTGGAGGGTAGGACCCATGGAATGGCATGGAATCTCTTGGGAATTCGCAGTAGGCAACCACTTTGGGGTGCTGAAATAGATCGAAAATAGTTCTTAGCCTTTTCTAGATGATATTTATCTCACAACTTCCAGATTTACAACACTTCTATCTTACTAATTATCATCCGTTGGATTTTCTCTTCCAGATGTGGATTAACTGGGATCATACTCAGTCAACCCAAATCAAGTGATCAATGAAGAGCAGGAAGGTCAGCCAATACTAAGTGGTGAATGGAATGAAATAATCTTGGAAACCACCCAGGAACCTGTTCATAGCCGGTTGAGAACGCCTTGTTCAAGAATGCGGTTTATCATTTAAAAAACTCTGGACAAATTGAGGCCCCTTTTTTTGATGGTTGCCCCAGTATTGCGGTCATTTCCCATGCTTGCTGCGTCCTCAAAATGACACACTTGCAAGCGAGTTGCCCCCCTGCAACTGTAACAAGGTCCTTGCGCTCGGAAGATCAGGGGCAGGGAGGCAGCCGTGTGGCCATTTTTCAGGATCCAAAACAATGACTTTCTCAGCCAATTTTCCATACACCATCAGCTTCGGAAGCACATGATCACTCCGAAAAATCAGGGTTGATATTGGAGTAATCATCGGTTTCAAGTAGCTTGCAATGCTTACAACTATACGAAGTGGGGTCTGTCTGATAAATATGTGTGTGTGTGTCAGTGTGTGTGCATATATTGTTAACTAGTCAGATTTTAGGGGCATCTGTGATCTAAACCGCATCCCAGTCATATTGGACAACAAGTCTACGACTCCCAATATCTCCAAATAGATTCGGAGGTGTCTCAACCATTTTTTCGGCATCCGCATCAAATCCAACAGTTGAGTCAGCTCGATTCATCCCCTCAAATGCCTTCAATTTCCCCAAAAGGTGGGCTGTGTCCCCCTCGCCCCTTGTCTCCCAGAGACCCCCAAGGCGTCCTAACTCCCACACTCCATTTCCGCAACGTGATGTCCGACTCCCTGGACGCGGCCGCCTGGGAGTTCTCGAGTCCGCCATGACATGGGGATGATGAGATTGAGGGGATGTAATGGGATTTTACTGGGTATAATGGGATATCATGAAAATACCAAAGGGTATCCCATTATTGGGTATAATGTAAACCATTTGGATATAAAATGATATAAATACATATAAATGGGATGTTTAATTCAAACAGCCATGAAATGAGCAGTGTCGGAAACCTATTGCCCAGCATCCCCAGTGTTGCATCCACACCTTTTGGATCACCCAGAGTCCCAACTCCATCGCCCATCAGGGGCGGATGGCAGCGGAGCCAGGAATGTGGCAGGGTCTTGGAGATTGTGGGTCAACTGGAAGCCTGGTTTCCAGGTTCCAAACTGCATCCAACGGCCGCAAACGGCATCAGACGCAAAGGATTCGCGACCCGTGAAACTGGCCTGAAATCAGCCTGTTGGTGAATCCCAAATGCTCACTGAGATAGTTCAGGATATTTCCCTACTCTGTACCAAGTAAGAACATCCAAGAAACATGTGTTGATTCTATGTGATTCTATACTGTATCCCATACAATCATGATCAAAGCCACCCTGCGCTTGGGAATTTTCAGGTCCGAGATAAGACAAAATGCGGCTCATGCTGCTTTTTTCACCAAGTCCTTCATGAAGAGCACTGCAGTGTCAGGGAAGGATTCATAGACCTTCAGGGTTTCAGACTTTGGACCCCTAGGCAGGGGCATATATATTTGGCCAACTGATGTCCCCAGTCCACGGAAACAGATTGAAACCCCGACCTTGTCGCCCTCGTCCATGTCGGGGAAAGCTGCGTTGCGTTCATCGTCTTGCATCAACTCCTTGCCTCAGGATAGAGTTTGGGCGAACGAAAATGGGGGGTTTACCAAAAAGGGTAACTATGAGACAACTATGGTAAACCCCAACTATCAGGGTTCCTCCCAACACCCCAGGTACGTTTGGGTGGTAAATGTGGTAAATAACGAGGCAAAGGTGACCAACTTACCTCCCAAAAGTGGCTATGATAGACTAAAGCAACCCGGAAAAAATCGAGGAAGGGTGAGTTTTCGTCTATGGAGAAAGGCAACTGATTAGTAACTAGGGTCAGAATGTAAAATGGGGCGTATTAACCAGGGCCACCCCTGAACTGGCTCGTGGGTTCAGCCCGCGCTGGGATCCTCCCAAAAACTGGAGGCCTGTTTTTACAACGGCAAGTCAAGTGATTTCATCAAGATACGAGACTTCACTGATGAGAATGGGGACATAGTAATATGTACAACCAAGTTTAAAATGACAGAAAATTATAGAAAATTGATATAATTTCACCCCTTTGATTCATCCAACTTGATCAGTTGATTCTCGTCCAATCCATGTGCCCGGAGCCCTCCTGCCAATCTCTTCGCTGCCATCCTTTTTTTACCCTCAGCCCTTAAAACCCAAACCCAATCACCACTGCACGACCTACAAAGGTTCCGAAATGTTCCGAAAAAGACAAAAAATCTTCCACGCAAAATTCATCGAAATTCACTCTATATGTGCATGGTGATTCATAATTGTGGATTTTTTGGGGGGACGGCTACGCGCCAGAAAGCTCGAAAAAAAATCCCACTGATCACCCACAACCCATTCATCGACCCCAGAAAAAATCGTTGAAAATCATCTGAACTAAATAATTCCCTCTCACCCGCAACCCCCAACAAATCCCACCCATGCCCCAAAGAAAAAACACAAAGACACCCAGTTCCCGGCAGGTCACCGGTCTTTCCCACCTTCTTCACCCCCAACTTCTCCAGGTACGCGTCCGCCTGCGTTGGGTTCATCAGATAGAGGCAGTGCTCCATAGCGTTCTCCGGTGGCACGAAAGGCTTATCGGCTGTGACCTGGTCTCCGAACCACATGTTTGCCACCTGAAGGGGGAGAAGGTAGCTGGGTGGTGGTGGGAAACCATGTGATAGATGAGATGGATTTTACTTGTTGGTTTACTTGTTCAATTAATGAATTCGATCTTCTTGGGGCACATCCGCATTGCGACACGCATGATTCTTTAGGCGTTGGGAAAGATCATAAGCAGTTGGCAATCCGTTCAAGAAACCCAAGCGTCGAAGTCGTTGAAGTGATGTCTGATGTGCAAGACTATTCCTTCAATCCCAGGCAGTAGCAGGCCATCATGATCCCCCCCCGCGAGAGCGTTTTCAATGATCCAGCTTATGTCTAATTGAATCGCCCACATCCGTTGAACTTCCATATGGGTGCGGATTTTTTTTGGGATTTTTTTTTGTTTTTTTTTGGGGTTTTTTTTTGTTTTTCAGTTTGGGGCACTTTTCCTTGCTATTTGCTGCATTTTGGAGCTAAAAATGCAATTTGCTACATTTTGGAGCTAAAATCTCTCATGTGCGCTCTTCATCTTTGTTTTCAATGTGTTTCATTGTTTTTTCCATGGTTTTCATTGATTTGTCCATTGTTTTCATTGCTTTTTCCATGGTTTTCATTGATTTTTCCATGGTTTTCATTGATTTTTCCGTTGTTTTCATTGTTTTTTCCATGGTGTTCATTGATTTTTCCATGGTTTTCATTGATTTTTCCATTGTTTTCATTGCTTTTTCCATGCTTTTCATTGATTTTTCCATGGTTTTCATTGATTTTTCCATTGTTTTCATTGCTTTTTTCCATGGTTTTCATTGATTTTTCCATGGTGTTCATTGATTTTTCCATTGTCTTCATTTATTGTTCCATGGTTTTCATTGATTTTTTCATGATACTCAGGGTGCGCATATACTGCACAACATGTATCTTGTGAACATATAGAATGTAGGTTGAGGCAAAACTGTGTTGGCTGTAAAAGTTTCATTGGATGTTGTCATAGTGCTGGTTTAAGATATCTTCAGGGTTTGGTTTAGGGT
>BGPT01001705.1:14246-99806 GCA_003297045.1 Symbiodinium sp. clade C Y103 | reverse complement strand
GGGTTTATTTAGGGTTGGTTTAGGGTTTATTTAGGGTTGGTTTAGGGTTTATTTAGGGTTGGTTTAGGGTTTATTTAGGGTTGGTTTAGGGTGTATTTAGGGTTGGTTTAGGGTTTATTTAGGGTTGGTTTAGNTTTAAACTGTGCTCAGTACTCATGCTATATGGCCCATAGGCACCGGTCCAAAACAAAAACAAGGGCGCAGCGCCTCCCCCCAAAGCAGAATGACTATACATGTTCTCCCGTGTATATAATGCTGTAGGTTGCATATGATACTCAGGGGTGTCTATACTGCACAACATGCATCTTGTCAGCATATAGAACGTAGGTTGAGGCAGAACAACTCAAGTAGATATAGTTGGAGAATAAATTTCAACAAGTGTCCTGAAATACGTTTTTCANGCATCTTGTCAGCATATAGAACGTAGGTTGAGGCAGAACAACTCAAGTAGATATAGTTGGAGAATAAATTTCAACAAGTGTCCTGAAATACGTTTTTCAGAACTTTAAAAAAGGCTAGTTGGGACATTTGTTGAAAACATGTCCTAGTTCCTCTCACAAAAACATGCATATAAACTCAGAAGAAAAGCTACAAAAGCCAAGAAGCCGCAAAAGGCAACGAGCCAAAACAACCCCAAAAGGCGAANCAAAAGGCGAAGAAGCAAAAGCCACAAAAGCCACAAAAGCCACAAAAGCCACAAAAGCCACAAAAGCCAAGAAGCCAGACTGGAAAACAAAAAAAAATCAAAAAAAAACAAAAAAAAAAAACAAAAAAAAATGGCCCTCCGTTTTTTACCATCAAATCTTGAACAATACCCAGAATTACCATCCCACACCCATGTGCAAATAGATCCCAACTCAAACATCAACCTGCTTGCCCGCCACAAACCATCATATTGATGGTTTTTATGAGGAGGTCGGCCTGTGGAGTCGCTATACTCTGCATCTGTTTCACTAAAACCACCCAAGTGAAGTTTCAAACAAACAGGTCAACAATTGTAAAAACCATCATCTTCGCAGGGCAAACACAGCCATTTTTCTATCCCATCCCCGGGTCCCAGGTGTATCCAGGTGTCAGGCCCCAGGTCTTGGGTGACTTCGACGGCCACGCCTTGCGCAGCAACTGGGGCCACATCTTGGCGTCCTCCGGATCCGGCCAGACCACCTCTTCCATGACCAGCATGGCGCCGTTCACAGCCTCCGGGATCTTCTTGCCCTTCATGATCTCCTGGAATCAGACGGCGAAAGGGACAGCAAGTTGCAGAAGTTGATTTACAGTATGTTGATATATGACCCCCATGATCTATGGATGAGATCATGATTTATATCAGAGATGATCATTATATTTTTCATTGTCTGTGGACTATTCTGTCCATGGGTGTACTTCCGCGTCGGTGAAAATCTCTGATGTATAATTACGGCGCCCCCCAGACAAATATGCGCGTATATATATATATATGTGGAAGAAAAAAAAAAGGAAAGGCACCATCAAAATGATGGCCTTGAACTGTCCCATCGTTTTGGGGAGCTAGCTTTGCAGGAAACATGGTTTGTACCCTGAACTCCACTTGGGATGTGCCAATGGGGGGCGGGGGAAGGTGGTCTCAGCTCCACAAAGGGAAGTTCGATCCGACAAAAATGGAGTTCGAGAGGAAGCACATCCCAAAGAGTAGCTGGTTCATGATGCAGGTGTGTCTATGTGGAATACCTACCCTTGAAGTTGATCAGCCAGGCTTATCAACTAAACAGGGCTGTCAAGTTGTCAGTCACTGAAACCCAAGGTTTGTAAGATAAACCACCCGTCCAAAATCCGGTAGAAACGCCCATGAAAAAGATCAACACATACCTGCCTAGTGGCTGGAATTGAATCTCTGCTCTAAAGAACCCTGTAATTATATAGTCTGTAGCCAAGTCGGAAAAGGTAAAAGTTGGCTACAGATTCTGGAAAAAATTCAGCAGTGCTCAATAAAATAAACTATAGTTGGTAGAGACCCTGAATTTCAAGGTATGATTCTCATTTACGGATGAAAGAATGCCCGCAAACACCAGCTGTACCTGTCCTGCAAGGCCTCCTTGGCAATCTCCTGGCAAGCCGAAGACTTGGGAGACGGATTTTGATAGAGCCGTAGCAACCAGCTGGAAGGATGTTCCCAAGCATTTGAGAATCAAGGGGACCTCACAATATACATATCTTGCATCTCACAAATTGAAGCCATGGGCATTGGCCAAATCTCCATTTTGGACACCATCCCAGTGACATGTTGGACCGCATTGACAGCTTCTCAGCAAAACTCTGGATCAACAACGTTGGGGCAATGTAAAGCGTGGCTTCATTCAAGTGCTGGCGGGTTCACACCTTAGTCATGACAAACAAAAGTGGTACTTTTCATAGGTAATGTGGTAGACCCAACTTTAAACCATCCCCAATAGAGATTCATTTTTGGGTATACATATTCTATATATATATAACTCTATGACTGGGGATGATGTATACTACGACCCCCAGTCATAATTTATGAGATGGTCTATATATGGCGCCTTGGGCTTCCCGCCTTCCGAAGCATCCCCGTTGCTCCGCCGGACCCTCCTCATCCCACATGAAGACTCTCATCGGCGTCGTCGGAATTGCCAAGCCTCGCAGCTCATGGTGGCAATGGAAAGTCCACCATGTAACTTACTGGTGCTTAGTAATAATCATCCCATTCCCCCATTAATAGGGAATCAATACTAATAATCAATCATGAATAATGACCTATAATAACCATCAATAATAATTAATCCTTTATAATGACCTATAATAACCATTAATAATCATCCCAGCAACCCCCATTCCCTACAGCACCAGTAAGTGTATCGTTGATGTTCCATGATGTTCAAAAATTAAAACCACCCTGGAAAACACGGAAGGATGGGAATGTCCCATTTTGCCACCCACAGGGTAAAATGTTTGTCGAGATTCTCTTTGTCACTTGGCTTAATGATGAATGACTTGCCCACTATTTCAACATGTTGGAAGGACCCGGCCGTTTCTACCCATTGCCATCCCCACCCCAAAAAACAACACACATCTCACAAGACACCTGCCAGCAGTCCCCAGATCCATCCCACCCCCAAGCAGCTCCACCATCAGCCAAGCCGCTTCTTGATGGCCGGCCGCGTCACCTTCCCGGCCTCCCCCGACGGCTTCTCTGCCGGCGCGGATTTCTCAGCGGCTGCGATGATCTTCTTCATGATCTCGATGGCTTCAGGAGGCATCGACTTGGCAGCGTCCTGACTTGGTGGTGAAGGGCTTACATGTCTTTGGTGTGATGCAAGACGTCAAAACCATGGGGAAATGGTGATGCCGTTGGAATTTCAAAACTAAGAAACAAAACTTGGAGAGCTTCCTTCAAAAGGTTGTGATGCGATGTTAAAACCTCTAAGGTTCTAAGGAATGTTCGCAGTTGGGCCCCAAGAATTAGCAAATGTCCCAATGGCAAAAAATTGTCTTCCAAAGCCAGTTTTTGGATGCTCCATTTTAGGAATTTCAGAGGGTACACTTCTTGACCATCTAATTTCCCGCTTTTGCAGATGTTTTCCAAGCTCACTTAGGAAGTTCCTAAACCGAGGGACCCAAAAAACATCAACATATATCAACATATTGTCATCATGATTTAAGTGAGAAACGAAAAGGTTTTGGGGCACCCCTGAGAAACACCCACTTGTCTGAGTTCCATGTGTGCCACAAGGCACAGTGTCGCTCCCACCCATCCCCCCTTCTCCTTGATCTCCGCATCGCTTGGCATCTCCTTGGGCATGGACACTGAACCTCCTGCTCCCATGGTTCGGATCGATTGGATGCAGGCCCGATGGGGTCGTGGCGAAAGCGGCGCAATAGGAGCTCTCTAAGACGCAAATGGCATCGGCGGGCAAAGGAGGTTGGAGAAGGTGTCAAAGGCAGCTGAAACATTGCACGTGTGGAACGCTGAAGATAAGCACTTGCCGCGTTTGTTTCACACCTAGAAAGTTCCCACATTTTAAAGACCAGTGCATTATAGTAAGAGAATAGGTATGCAACAACAAAACTCACCAACTTGGATCAACTTGGAAGCCATAAACATCCCAGCCGCTCCGCCAAAATTCCAAATCTGAGGTCCCTGGCTGTATCCAAGTAACCCAATCCTGGGCCTGGCAGACACCGCAACCCCTGAGGTTTGAGTGAGTTTGGGTTGCTCCAAACCTTAGAATCTCCTAGAACTGACTAGTGTCTTCGACGACCCTCATACGAGAGATATTGATCATCCCAAGCCATGAGAGTGTGCACATTTTTGGAAACTGACCATCCACAAAAAAAGAAACAACGAATCAGAAACCACCAGCACTAATTAACCTTCCAAAAAAAAAATCACCAACATCATCCCCACGAAAAAAAGTCCAACCAAGGAAAACTGGCAAGAAACCATCCAGCCATCCTTTCAACCCACCCAGCATCCCCGTTGTCCCCCGTGGCTGGGGCCTGGCTCCTCGCGGCTTTCCTCCCGACGCCAGCGGTGCACCCAGCTCAGCGTGTTGGGCGAGCGCGGCAGCGTGAACACCGAGTGCGGCGAGCCTCGGTGGCGAGGCGGGTGGCGAGGCTGGTTGGAGAGGTCAAGGGATGGATGTTCCAAGGAAAATCTGCAGGAAACTGTTGTCTTGATGTGCACACACATATATATATATATATGATATTTCATGAGAATATATTGGTCAACGAGTTGAAGTCATGCATTTTTGGGGTGAACAAATGTAGGAAACCATTGTATTTGCAGTCTTAAATAAGAAGACGACATGAAATAATGTATGAGTGTCCTCTAGATGTAGGAAAATGTCCGAGAAAGTTTGCTCTCAAGACTAATGGGAAAACAATTCTGGGGCGGTTGGATGCTTCCATCTTGACGGTTTCGCCATGCAGAGGTTATGTTTTAAACTGGGACGATGAAGAAAAATGAAGAAAGCACTTCTGGATACTTCTGGTATCTTCTGGCTAGTCTGCCTGGGCCTATAAGCTACTACCAGTATGGTCAAGCAACAAGCTGGGATTTTGACTCTTGACTTAGAACTATGTCCTTGACACTTCCTTGACGGCATGTGGTTTTGCTAGAATGGTACGAAATGCATCCAAATGCTTCATCATATACACTCCAAAGTTGTCCTGAACCTTTTCAGCACATAGGCGAGAGAAGAACCATCCTTTGTGCTGCCAGTGGCCACATCCTCCACCTGTATAGAGCTGTCCAAAAAGGGACGTGAGAACCTCCAATCATACCTGTTCTGAAGGATTACGGAACTTTGCGCATACAAACCCAGAACAGGCAGGATGCAACCTGTTTCATCATGTTCCATCAGTTTTCCACTGGTGGAAATGGTTCCCACTCCCTTCGCATCATCCAAGGCGCTTGGATTCACGTTGTAACCGGCAGCCACCTTGGCCCAGCAAGGTTCTAAGGAGCATGGAGGCGCCCAGGGTCAGGACAAGGAGTCGGATGAGTTGGGACATTAGCGCTGGGGCCCTAACTAAAAATTGTCAAGTGAAGGGTCTTACTAAGTGAAGACACTTTACCCCGCGGTTGATCCCCAAAACAAAAATAAATCGTGGACAAAGGATGTCATCATCAATATCAGTGGGATTCCACTCTGACCATGGAGTTGACGCCTTGAAGCGTGAGGAAATCCTAGGTATCCCCAACCCCAGTTGAGGAAGCGCGGCAATAAACCTTGATGCACAAGGGTCATCAACCACCACCAATCGTGAAATCCTTGCCAATCCAATTTGGCGTATAACCCATGGAAGAGTCATGAAAAGTCTGTCTTGTGACTTGTGGACAATTTACTTTTCGAGAATGTGGATTTGAATGCTGTTCCATTCTATTTCCAGAGTGCCTGCATGTTTTATTTCATCCTTTCTCTCAACTGCTCCAAGTCCAAGCGACGCTCTTGGAAGAGTTCTTGGATTGGTCGCGCCGTCCCAGAACTGTAGGCAGGGGACCCTGAACACTCTGAGCGAGGCTGCCTCCAAGAGCAGGTCGAAGGTGCCGGGAATCCAGGAATCCAGGTGCTGTGAGGGGCTTGTAGCAGTGAACCAACCAAAGAAGTAATCAATAATCATGTGTAGTAATGTATAGCAATCATCTTTCAAAGAAATGCTAAAGTTCAACGATTGGGGATGATTGGGACCTTTTTCACTTGTGTCTTAGGGGTTGCAGATTTGAAATCTGATTTATGCATATTAGTTCTGAATCTTAAAATGGGTGTTACTTGGCATCGATCCAGGCAGGACCACTTCTTTTCGTCAAGCTGGTTGCAGCTCTGAATGGTGCATATGCCTGGGTCATGCATGTTATTCATGGGCTGGAGCCTTCGACAGCTGGATAGTTGTGCTGTTGGCAGGTCACCCAGTTAAAATGCAACGAATTGAAAGTTGCCGAACCACAGCACTGGCCGATGACATCTGCCTCAAGACGCTGCATTGCGCAGCTGGATTTTTTGTTGAAATTGAAAATGGTCATAGTCATAGTCATGCACAAATGCGCGCGCACTCCTTTCGCACTTCTTCAACTTTCCATCGCCTAGCTGTTGCCTGGCCAAACATGCTGAACCTTTTCGCAGGACCACTGTGCAGTTCCAAAGACTTCTGTGACTGCCTTGTTGTGACTCTGATCAGCGGTGTTGAACTCAAGTGCGATCAATATACAGTTTTCTGCCGTGTATCCTATGGAGTTGTTAAGGCGCTCAATCGAAAGACGCCAGTCTGCGTGAATTTGCTTGTACTGGAGTGGAACACCGGAGTAGTAGCAGCGGCCACACTGCTGCTCCAGCATGTGGATCACTTGCAAGAGAGTCAGGGAGAAATCGTGACCCCTTTTGGTCGCAGAAGCCTTCGCAGTATCCAAACACTTTAGCACATGACCCCTCAAGGTGGAGCGTCGTGCTTGGTCATATTCCCGCAAGCAAATCCTACAGTATTTCCCATGTGAACGACACGACCGACTGAAACTGGCAGGAGCGAGAAACATGCCACATGCAGAACAATAGATGTATTTTTGCTCCTTCTCCTGTTTTGCCTGGCTGCTTCTGTTGAAACATCTTGCTCGTTCGGATGTTCGTTGATTTTGCAGGGATTCTGCAATGTCCTCTGCCAACAACTCACTGTCTAGTGGCTGATGCCGCAAGCGAGAAACTTCTTGAACTTTCTCAGGCAACCACTGCGCAGTTCCATTGACCGTCTTTGCATTGACACCTTTCTGACGGCTATAATCCCCAGTGTTGAACTCAGCAGCAACAAGCACACAGTTCTCACGGGAATAACCTTTGCTATTGTTGAGCCTTTCCAAAGACATTCTCCAATGACTGTTTGGCAAACACAATTCTAGTGGCACACCTGAATACGCACAGCTACCATTCTGCTGCTCCACCATCTCAAGGAGGTCTTGCAGGGTCAGGGTCGTATTCCACTGCTTCCCTTTGGCTCTAGATCTCGCGTTCCTGAGAAGCTTGCGCAAACCGCCGCGCAAAGTCCGATAGCATAACCGGGCCTTCAGTCTGTCACACCCCTTGCAATATGAACGGGGACGCTGCCCACTACTTCTGCCAACAGAAAAAGCCCTTGCTGGAAGCCACTGCTCACACGCAGAACAGCGCCACAGGTCTGGCCTCTCAGGTGAAGTCCTTGGTCTCCTTTTCTTGCAAGGCTTCCACTTTGGCTCCCTGGCCTCTGCGATCAGATCCTTCAACTGATCTGCCTCCAGCGGCTTCGGAGCACACGCCTTCAACTTCTGCACGTCCAGCCTTGGTGGCTCCCAATCGGCTCGAAGGTTGGGGAGGGCCACCTGCACCTGGAGAGGAGAGTAGTAGGCCCCATTTGAGCTGAGCCAATGGCACAAGCACAGCGGCACCAGAGCCACCAATCGCTGCGATGGGATTCGGCGGCTAACCGATCTATGCCTATGCCCTTTGGCAGTCATGGCGAAGGGGCTGTGAATCAACAAGTTTTAGCAGTGTGGGTGTAGCTCTTCACCTGTTCACAATCATTTTCTGTCATCTAGACAATGCGCTGATTTTTCTGAGACATGTTTCAAGATCTCAAAGTTGATGTTTTACATGTATAGTTTCTTGTTGGATCCATGATAATCCTATAAAAGGATGGTAGTTTCGGAACAGCTCACCAAAACCAGTGTCATACCATGAAACCTAACCAAACCAAAACCATCCAGTCTGAAGCGTCAATCCTGAGCCAGGGCAGATCAAACATCATCGACGTGTTCAGCCGACTAACCCTCGCCACAAAGCAACACCATGCCTGGAATTGGACCCTCCTAATCCTAGTCGGGGAGCGAAACGTAAGCCAATCTGTGGACATTGAATTGACTCCCAATTTTCTTAGGGTTTCATGGTCCATCACAGTCCAACTTGTTCATGGTGCCATCATTGTACCTGCTGCGGTGTCACCGCCCACTGACCCCATCATCCCCCACTCCACCACCACCCAGCCACCGCCTGGGTTGGGTGTGCGCTCACGCGGCACCGTGAGCAACACGAAGCTGCCACTGTTGCAACTGGCAGTTCCTTCCTCCATCGCCTGCCACGGACGGAAAGAAGCGCTGGGATGATCTGACTGGCTATGAGGGGTTCACACGACCTACTGCGACCTACCAAGTAGAGGTGCCAGATTCTACCTGTAAGAGGCCCTTGAATGGTCTTGAATGGTCTTGAAAGCTCTTAAGGTCTTTTAGGTGGTTCGTGAGTTTGTTACCTACGAGTACCTACCAGCAGTCTTCTTGAATGGTCTGGGAACCAATGTATATGATGGTCCCCTAGTGTGTTTCTTCTCTGCTTATTCTGAAAAGGTCCAGCATGGTCTCGTAGCGGTGTCGATGGTTTTGCGTCCACACTTCTTGCTGCTTACCCAAACTCCACTCCTCGCACCCAAAAAACAGAAACAGTGGACCTCCAAATCCAGCTGTAGTCGACCTTGAAATGACGGCTCATCGCCAGACACACTCCTGTAGGACAGGCATGGACAGACACTTAGCGCTGGGAGATGTGGATTGTGCACCACCAGTTGCAGGGAGCTGGCAACCCTGCCGCGCACCTGTCCGTTTGCGCATCCGGAGACGAGCCAACCTGCAACGTCACAAAAATGGGCTGAAGTCAGGGAGATCTGGGAGAAGCTGCACAAACAGACCGAGCAGGGTAGATGATGGAAAAGTATGGAAATGTCAAGTAACGCAAGCAAATGTGAGCAAGAAAGTTTTTGAGTACGCTTCGTTGGTTTCTTCTCGGACCCAAAAACACCATAAGAAATTGGGCAATGTAATGATTCTACCAAGACAGAAAATGCGCCTCCGAACTCTGAACTTCAAAAGGCGACTTGATCGCTCTTTGATGCGTCAACTTGAGTTAAGATCTCTCAGTGCAATCATGATCTCTTTGCAACAATCGTGTTGTTTTAAGCGAGTTGCTATACCTGGGCAGTTTGCCAATGTTCCCCAACATAGTTGGAAGCATCACAAGCATTGTCTAAATCTCCGCAAGAAAACACATGAAAACATCATGCAAACTGGCCCCTCTGAAAGCACCTCGAAAATCGGATCCATTTCGCCCGACCCATCTAGCATGACCCATGTAGGCACGTAACTCTTCAGGTGTGTCTCGCGTATGTTATGTACACACCACCCCACATACCAGTCTTCACGCTCACGCCCCCGACCTCTGTGGAAATGGGGCTCGGCTCTGCGATGTTCTTTCTTGAAAACATACTGGCTTCTTCAGCCAACGTCTCCAGGGCAGTGGGTGACGATGTCATTTCAATGCCTGGGCCGTGCTCAGCAGACACCCTGCCTGGCTGTGGCCACAACTCATTGCCAGGGTCAATCTGGGTGAAGCTGCAGTTGCAGCAATTGGGGATTTTCATGGGCCAAAAAAATCGGGTTTGACCCAACATGACCCAACAAACGGGGAAAAAACCGACCATTCACATCCATGACCAAGAGTATGGATAATACCATACCGACTCAAAAGAAGGTCACACCACCCAACACCATCCAAAACACCAAGCGGCCAGAATTCGAAGGAAACGTTGCCGTTCCCTCTCTTTGCGCCGGGCTGGTCGTCTACTCTACCGGTCTTCTAACTTCCACCGAAACGGGCTCGCGCCCCTGGCGTCCGAAGCGACACCGGGATGGCGACCCTGGAAGAAGTGGCCTATAGGTCGCCTGGGTCTTCCACCCAGCCGCACTTGTTGGCAGCTGGATTTGGGACCCTGGCGAAGCCGAAAAGGAACCTTTTTGGAAACTGACTGGGACCAAACATAGGTGTTGAATTTAAAAATCATATCCATGTCCAATAGAACAGAAGCATCTTAATTAACAAAATGTAGCAAGAATCTCTCTGAATCCATTTTGGAACTAATTATACTTTTTAAGTGTGCAAGTGTTGGTTACCAACCTGCTTGACTTCGGCATCCGATCAAACTTTCGGCTTCGCCGAAATGCCCGAGGTTTCTTGAACCCGGCCGTAAAACTGCAGCAGAGGCCAGTTGGGTTGTTGCGTGGTGATGACATCCCCCAACACCAAATGGAGACCCTTGTTGACAAATGAAGCTGAACACAAAATTTTGCCATCTCACAACAGGTAAAATCAGGATACTTGACTTAGATGAAACTAGTTTCAAAATGATTTGAGATATTAAACCCCAAGGTCTTGCCTGACTCACCTGATGTTCACCTGTGTTGCTGGCAGATGAGGGCGGGCCCAATATGCCGAACAGGTGATCTTGAGGATTCCCCGCTGTTGCTGCCGATCACCCTAAAGCCAGAAATCCGCAAAGGATGGAGACCGAACCAGAGTTGACTACTATGACTATTTGTAAAGGTTGGGTTTTGAAAGAAAAATTCTAGGAATTAGGAAACCTTGGAAGTTACATATCATAAAACATGGTGAACGGTGTCTTTTTGGTGGTTTTGCATTTCATCCATCCAATTCTGCGGGGAGTGGGCCCAATTCCCTCTGCCCCCTAGGCCACTGGCCCATCTCCCAAGAATGCCGGCAAGTTGACCATGTTGATTACGGCTGCGTTTACCACATTGGGTTTTCAGGTGATGGGTGTGTAATTGTATATACCTATGTATAAGTGTACACATGCGAATACTATAATATATACTGCACACTCCAGATCACAGAGAACCTAGATGACACCTCCCCAAACCTACCACCTTCAACCCTCCCACATGCCGCCCACGTGCCAGCTGCCGCCGGCTGCTGCCCGCGCCCTGCTCCGGGCTGACCGTCGAGTCAAAACGCTGCGGAAGGCATCAGGCGCTGGGCTCTCCAAATATCAACACTGGGAAGTTAGTGGCTTCCAACTCATCCAAAACAGTTTCAGGGTCAAACTGGAACAGTCATCCCAAGTTGCCCAGTGGTGGGTCTGGGTGGAAATTTTGGAAAATTGGAACATGCCTAATTATACATGAAAGCAGCAGCCACATAGATAGACACTCGTATGTACATGTCATAGAGTTCACCTCTCATTGTGTCCTCTATATCAATTTGATGCAACTCGAATTGGCAAACACCAGCTTAAGCTGCAGCAAAGTGTCATACCCGTTAAATGAACTCGACTGCAGCGGGTCCTGACCATCTAAGGTGCATGCTTTGTACTACAATTATTGTGTGTGTGTGTCGTATATTTTGTATTTCTTATATATGGCCATCTCGCCACCCGAAGATGCCATGTGAGTTCGTCCAAAACTGGGGGATGCTCCACCCATTTTCCTGCATTCCACGGCAGCTGACCAGCAAATCTCGGTGAAACAAGCTGCAAATTGGAAGGCTCCCCCCTTCCAAGTTCTCTTGAAACCTGAACTCCACCCCTAACCTCAGGCCCTGAAGGCTGTTGGGTATTACCTCGGCCAGGTTTCGGTCAAAAGCCCGACCGAACGCTAAGTCTTCGAGGCCGTCTGGAAACTTCACTCCCTGAAGGCTCTGGTTGAAAGCGTCACCAAACCTCAAGCTTTTGAGGCTGCTGGGCAAGGTGACACCCTCCAGGTTCTGGTTGAAGCAATTGCCAAAGGTCAGGGTCTTGAGGCTGTTGGGCAATGCCATGTGCTCCAAACTCTGGTTGAAATGAAACCCAAAGGTCAGGTGCTGCAGTGTGGCCGGCAACTGTCGCAAACTGCGGTCAAAGAAATGGCCAAAGCTCAAGGTTTCAAGGCCAGGCAAGTTCACCCCATCCAAGCTATGATTGAAGTCTTCTCCAAACTTCAAGATCTTCAGCAAGCTGGGGAACTGGACTCCCTGCAAGTCCTGGTCAAAAAAATCACCAAACCTCAAGCTCTCGAGGCTGCTCGGCCAGCTGACGCGCTGCAGCCGTTGCTGAAAGAGTTCACCAAAGGAGAGGCACCGGAGATGTGGAGGCCACTGGACCTGGAGGATTCGTCAATACTCGTCACCTCCCCAATCACTATGGGTTACTGTAGCAGCTGTAGATGGCATCAAATTTTAAAAAAGATGTACACAAGCCACTTGGCATTTCTTTGGCCGAATGTTCCTTCTTCTTATCTGTGTCCTGCTTTTTCGGGGGTGTTCTGTATTATGTCAATATGACCTCCCTTGCGGAATGTCCCACCCAAAATATTGAATGTCCATATCGTGCTGGGTCATCTTCGATGATAACTTAACGATGAAACCGACCATCCCCCCAACATACTTGAAGAGCCAGGCAGTGACAATTGCACATCCCAGTCCGTACCACCGAATTCCTCCAACCCCAACTCCAAGCCACTCCCTCCAGACTCTGATTGAACTCATCTCCCAAGCTCAAGCACCATAAGCTTTCCGGCAGCCTCGCCCCCTCCAAGCTCAGATTGAAGTGGCCGCCCAAGGTCAAGCTCTGCAAGCAGCTGGGGAAAGTCACCAGGCGCCACGCCTTGATGTCGTGCCGAAGGGTCAGCTCCTGGAGTGCTGTGGGCCACTGGACCAAGGCCAGGTGCTCAGGATCCAGCTCGCTGCCGAGCTGCAACCTGAAAAGAGACTGGGAATGACTGGGAGGTACAAGATGGATCAAGGTGGTGCTCCCCAGTTATAAGTTGGTCTACAAACAACATTAAGTATAGACTATTGACTGTAGACTACAGAGTTCTCCTTGCGGCAAACCCCAGTTATATTGGAGAGTTCTTACAGATCATATAAGCCAATTCCAGCCAACTATGGGGCACCACCTTGCAAGCAGTGCTGACTGGTTCATGTACGAACTTCTTGTGGAAGCGGATCAATCATCCCTAAACAGCTGGCCATTGCGCCCTTGCACACTCAACTGATTGATAGAAATTGATTTTCTGACTGCTCCCGTTCGATTCATTTGGCTCTTCTACCCACCGGAGGGCCCCAAAACACACATCCGCATTTTTAGAACACCCTAAAATGATGTGAAAAGAATCTCAAAAACGTTCCAAAACCCAGCGACTTCCGGAGGCTCTCCGGCAACTTCACCCGCTCCAGGCTCTGGTTGAAGCCATCCCCCAGCCGCAAAGTCTGCAGCTGCGGCAGCTCCAACGCTTCCAGGCCCTGGGCCCAGCCCTGCCCGAGGCTCAGATGCTGCAGGCCTTGCGGCAGCTCCACGGCACCCAGGCTCTGATTGAAGAGGTCTCCGAAGGACAGCTCTGTGAGGCTGCTGGGGAAGCAGATCCCATCCTGGTGGAGAAATCGGATCTTGGCCATTTGTTGGAAGATAGGGTTTTTCGACTTGGGGTTGTCCCATGTTGTCCCCATTTTTCTTGAGTTGAACCTGACTTGGAAGATGTACTTGATTTTTGGGATGATGTGTGTTTTCCATTGGGGCTCAATTCCGCTAGTTCAGGCGGTAAGGGACCGCCCCTGGATAGGTCAGTTGGTTGAAAAAACTAGGCCAACGATTGGATTTATGGTGGATGCCTCTGTGGTTGTTTGGGGGGATCTATTTATGTGGTTGTTTGAGCCCTCTAAGCGCTTTCTCACTGGTGTTGACAGCTGCGGATCTTTAGCTCCCCATCCCTGGCCCCATAATAGCTCCCCTGTCATGAACTTTCCCAATATTTCCCAATTGCATAATTCACCAGTTGGGCGTGCGGTGGGCATTTCTGTTCTGTTTTGGGGCAGGGCTGAAGCAAATCCAAGGCATCCAAGCTCTGATTGAAGGCGTTTCCCAAGGTCAACTGCTGCAACTGCATGGGAAACTGCACCCCCACCAAAGGTTGGTCAAACATCTCGCCCAGGGTCAAGCTCTGCAGGGACGCTGGAAACTCCACACCTTGCAGCGGCTGGTTGAACTGCTGGCCCAGCGTCAAGCTTTGAAGGTTTTGGGGCAAGTGCACCCGCTCCAAGCTCTTGTCGAACTGGTGGCCAAACACCAACCTCTCCAAATTCCTGGGCAAAATCACTTCCTCCAAACTCTGATTAAAAGCATCTCCAAAGGTCAAACTTCTCAGGCTCAGGGGCATGTGCTGAAGCTTGCCCATAGCATTTACTCCTTCAATTTCTGTCAGGCCCTGCAGGGCAAACTCCTCCCCATCCACCGGCAGTCCCTTCATGAAGCGCCAAGCATCGGCAACCTTCATGGGGATGTAGGCGCACGATAGGCTTACCTTTGTTGCCGCCCCCCTTTCAGCAATACCTTGCTGTACCAGGCTCTGGTTTAAAACCACCATCTTGGAGCCGTGCTGAAGGGAAAGTCCAGCACCCGCTTTGGGCTCCAGCCTGCCCAGGGTTGGGCAATAGCATGCAAAAGCGTGGTTCCAGAAATCCCAACGTTTGATGCTGAATCCACAATTTTCCCTGGCTAAATCCCAATTTCTCCCAGTCAAATCTCAGTTTGCCATAGTTAGGACCTAGTACATCCCCAGTATATCCTCATTTTCCCCGTCGTGAAATCCCCATGTTTGAAAAATCCGCCCCTCACGGCCTGTCACAGACCACTTTCCGCAGCTCGCGGCCCAGCATGGACCCCGGCACTGCCAGGACCAAGGCGCACACGCCTCACCACCACTGAGGTGGAGCATTGAATGACAGTCATTTGGGGTTCTCGACCCAACTCGGATAGAAGATGATAAATATAGTGTTCTAACCATCAACTCAACCAGAAATGGACCTCAACTATTATGCAAGTCTTAGGAGTCTTAGGAGGTCATCCACTAAAAGTTCGGGTTTCACCCACCATCACCCACCAAAGAAAACACGTCTCCAAAACACTGCGAATCACCCAGCCTTCAAGCGACACCACCTCAATCTGTACCAGTGCATCAGCTTCTTCCAGCCCCCCCTGGTATGCCGTCATGGTCTTGGCCAACGAGGATTCTCTGGCTGGGTCAAGGTTTCAACGATTTGCCTGAAAAAAACGGGCGAAACTGACCACTCAGCTCTGTACATACCCTCTCTCACAATTCCATGTGGAACTCAAACCAAAAATGTCTTGGAAAATGAGTTGGCCCCTGTTTGTGGAAACATGCACATTTTGATGTGTCACTTTGCATTTCCTTCAGTGTGTTTCACTGGCCGAAGCCATGAAGGGTGCTTGAGCATTCGAATACTGCGGGCTGAAACTGGAACAAGGTGGTCAACCTACTCAAACTATCAACTTCAGGCACCTCAACAGATACATGATACAATATGATACATACATATGAATATCCATATCCGTGCGTCAATTTATACATATACATATACATGTAGACTTGTTGGTGAGATATATCTATAGTCTGATATGTATTCATTTATGTGTACAGTATATAATGTATATGTTCTATATAAGACTGTCAGTCACCGTTTCTGCCATACCTATTTTGGCTGTTATCTGATCACTCATCAAAATCCCACCAGCTGTCACCGGCTGTCACCTTCGTCCCCACAGTTTTTCCTCTCTCCTGATCTGATGTACTTTGCCATCCGTCAGGTAGACCTGGAAGGTCCCCGCAGCGCTCACAGGTTGCAGGTTGCCATCCACCACCACTTCAGACTCGGGCCAAGGGGATTGCACGACCCAGTCCTCAACGGCCACCACTGCGGAGTACCAGAAGGGAGGGATGTTTCATCCTGGGCAACGTCTTTCCATGTTTCTCCTCTCACATTTGGCAAAAAAATGAAAAAACATCAATAGAAACCATCTGACTAAACTCTAAAACACCACTTTTGGCCTGTTGAAGAACGTAAATTACGCAAATCTTCAGCCCAAACATAACCTGCAAAAGGGTTTTCCAAAGGCATTTTCCTATGTAAAGTCTGGACCTCCTGGGGCCCTCGCCCAACTTTCGCCAAGGTGCGGTGCGCACCACCGAGGGGCCTGACAGGCCACTGCTATGGCTGGAGGGGAGCTCCAGTAGAATCTCCTGGGCGGAAAACATGGCCATGGGGCCATGGGTACCCAAAAGCCACACACACACATATATATATATAGTATATAGGATACATATAGTTGATATAGTTGATGTAGTTGATTGGGATGTTACTTCAGTGAACCTCGATGGGATTGCGAATGGGATACCTTTGGTACCCTTTTATGATTATACAAACATAGTTGACAAGTTGGTATATATAGTTGATTTATGTACGTCACTATAATGGGATGTCGAATGACAAAAGCGTGCCGGTTGCATATTGAAGCCTGCAAAAATGACCCAAATATCTGGCCCAAGAAATGGCATGCAAAAAGATTAATAGCGGAGCATTGAATTGCTTTACATTCGAGTTCTCCATCAAAATGGCCAGAAACAAAGAAGTATAAAATCATCCTTTGGCCAATCTCAAATACTCACCGCAAAAAAACACTGCTGGTTTTTCAGCTGGTTCCAAGCTATGAATCCCCTATACAATCTACTCTTCACCAAGGTTCAACCCATTTTTTGCTACTTACCCTCCTGCAAAACCAAGATAGATTTGCAAAACCCACCATTTTCGGACCATTTTCCCAGGGAAACCCTTGGGTTTTCCATGGTTTTCCCCATCTTTTTCTGATGAAACTCCCATCCCTCCGGGGGCTCCGAGGCTTCACCGAGGCACCATCACCACCCCCTGGTGCCGCTGCGCCGTGACCAGCAGCGGCCCCGGCGCGCGCAGTTGGAAGGCGGCCGTGGCGAAGGGCAGGGAGGGGAAGACCTGGCCGCCGTGGTCTTCCAATGTGACCCAATCTATGGGGATTTTTCCGTAGGATTCCATGGGGCATGATTTTGGAGATGTCAAGTTGAAGGTTTAGAACATGATTTTTTTCATACAAGGTGAGGCCTCCCCAGTTTAGGGCTTGTTGGTTTATAAAACCCACTAGTGATATACCCCAAAAAGCCTGGCTAACCAAGGTATAAGTCAACTTAGCCCCCGAGATGGGCTCACCTCGTAGGATTCCTTGAGGTTCATGGGATCTCTAGGTTTCTAGATGGTTGGTCGAGGATGATGGATAGTCTAGATGGGGCTATATGGTGATATGTTCTGGTATCTAACCATCAAAAATGGTGGATTGATATGGGTTGACCAACAACAAATTTGATATGTTCAATAGGATGTATCCAACCAACAAAAGTTAACAATCCCGTCCCCTTTGATTGGGGATTGAACAAGATTCCATGCGGATTTAATGGTTAATGGAATCTCTAGATTTCTAGATGCTTAGTATAGTCAACCAATCTTGTTTCATCTTATTTTGTTGGTTGATCTTAAACACCAAACAGGTTGATTTTGACCCATGAAAATTGGAATTTCAACATTCTGAGCACCAGTTTCAAAATGTCAGACATCTGGTTGAGGAAGTTGAATCATGAAGTTCAATGAATCCTACCCCTCCAAGAAAATCTCAACAAATCATCTTCAACACATTTTCCAGGTGGTTCTACAGCCATTTTTGGCCAGCTGATGCCAGCTGCCATGCTGAAATCAGGGAGCCTCCAAGATGCCACCGGCAGTTGAGAGCATCATCTCCGTCGCAAAGGCGGCGCCCCCCACGTTCTCCTTACGCGGGGAGAACGCGGAAGACATGCAAGTTCCAAGTGGCAAAAGGGACGGCCGGACATCTGCCCCAAGCAGAAAAATTGGGACAACTTGTTTTGAAAAAAAGAAGAAAAACGTCACATATGTGAAGAGACTACCCAATCAAACAACATCACACGTGGGGCTATGGGACTCGGGAAGGACAAACAGTTTTCGTGCCATGGTACCAGCCCAGTACTGCCGCAGCCCAGCACCATGCCGTTGCTGTAGAATCGGCATTTGGGATCCGACCTTGGGCTGTCATTCAACAGGGTTGCATATGAGCAGGATTTGAAACTACCCAGCTATAAAAAAGCAACATGGAACCCAAAAAAACTGAGTTTGGAGGGTATGGTATGGTTTTCAAATTTGGAACCTCCTATTTTCGGGTTGCATGTGAGATGTCAGGCGTTTAAAAAGTCCAACGGGAAGAAAAAGGAGTTTGGGGATCGTCTTGGGGGGCGCCCAAGTTTCAAATACGTTGGCAAGACCAGGCACCCCAAACTAGTTGATATCGGTGCCAACTGCAGTGGGAGGAAAACATCCCCAAGGTTTCCACCTCTAGGAACAATAAAGACAAGATATTGTGTTTGAAATTGATACATTTCTCTAATATCATATTTTCTCATAACTTGAGAAGGATATGGCAAATCTTTTTGCAAGCATCGTTTCTGAATTGTCAGGAAACTCTATGCAGGCGCGCCCAACCAAACCAGGCAAGGGCAAAAAAAATCCTCTTCTTGGCCACTATTTTTTCTCCACTTGGAGCCCCTCACGTGTTGGTGAGGTAAGCTTCCCAGACCTGCAGCTCAGGCATTGGAATCTTCTAGAGCCCTTGGAACCGATGGAGCTAGGTCAATGGCCAGCTAGAGGCCTTACCTACGTTTGGCACCGGCGTGGGCCACGACATCGTAGGCAGGTAGCCAGCCATCCCAACCCCCACATTGCCTCCATCAAGCCATCCATGGCTCCCACCCGCGCTGCAGCCGCGAAGAGGTGTGGAAAGCTATTGCCCTGCTTGCCACCAGGCCATTGCTGGAAAAAGCGCACCTCGGCACAAGAACATGCAGCATGTACACCGGTGGAAAAATGAAGTTCTGTTCTAATTGGTAGGGGCCGCTGATCTTGGGCGGTTGGAACCTTGCTTCAGTTGTCGCTTCATCTTAAATATCCCTAATTCCTAAGTGCAGACTTTTAACACCCCAGGTTCTCATTGAAACCCCAGTTTTCTTTGCTCAATCTGGGATATCTCAGGATTTCATCCCCATTTCCGTTGCTGGATTCCGCCCTTTTTGTTGCTTCAACATGGTTCCTTCCCACCACCAGATCCCCCAAGCCCCACCCTGTCAAGATGCCAGTGACCGGTGGACCAGCTCCACGTCCTCCTTGGAACTCCGCCTCGACCCAAATCCATCGGGCCCCACAGCAGGTTCTTTGAACCATTGGGATCAAGGGAAGAGTTTACCGAAAATCCCCATGTTTGGTGGGAAAAGCCATGATGGTTTCCTGCAAGTTCTCTTCCTATGAATGATAATGAATGCTAATGATTGAAAGGGATGAATTTTCCTCGACTTTCGCACCGATTCACCCTGCATCAACAGCTGCGTGCCTGTGCACGGTGCCCAAGGGGAAGGCTGCAAACAGGCCACCCCAAGCCACAGAACCGCCTGGCAACCAAGATTCCATGGCAACCATGTTTCCCTAACGGCAGAAGCTGGGGCAATACTCTTGAACTATGCCCTCATGTCCTTATTTCATCCTACTACTAGTGGTTGCATCATGTTGCATCATGTTGCATCCATTCGCATCCCATTTCCCACGACTACAGTAGATGACTACTCCAAGGATCATTTTAGATTTAGATTTCAGACTCAGTGGCTCCATGGAGGTGATTTCACCTCAGCGAACCAGAATTCTAGGGAGAAACAACTCACACTCTTCCAATACCAAAATGACTGACTATCAGGAATCGATTTCCAGCCCTCAGAACCCTATGCCGGGTTAAAAACAACTCAACACCTTCAAACACGTACAATTCATCTCCCCCAACCCCAACCCAGCCACCTGAATGCAGCCTCAGCTCCCTCCCGTGCCGCGTCTCGCCCCCATAGAAGTCCGCCACCACCGGAGCCCCAAAGCCCGGCAGCTCCTCCGTGGCGTAGGGCGCCACCTGCCGTGCCCGCTGCTGCAGCCGCACGGCGCTTAAGTGTGGCGCGGAGGCGGCGCCAGTGACGTCCAGCATCTGCGGCCAGGGGGGGTGGTTTGGGGAGGAAGATCAACTGGAGAAATGTTAATGAAGAGGTTTGGTCCCCAGTTCTTCCGAGCTGCGTCCCGCTTTGGGAACTGGATTAAAGAGCGATGTGTGCTGTGCAGTTACGAAGTCGGATGGTCGACTGGGGGGAAAACCACCTTGGAAAATGCTGGAGATTTGGCAGGAATTGAGAGAATAACCAAAACATTTGTAGAGTGAAAGTGGGGTGATTTCGCCCCTGGAACTGCAGTGATTGGCTTGGGCACGGTGAGATACTGGAAGCATCAGCACTTTTATATGGCCAAGAGATAGGAAATCACAGTGAACAACCCCAATGCGGAATGTTTGGCTGATAGGGGCAGCATGGATGCATAGGTCTGGCAATGCGAAAGTTCATTAAGCCCAACTAGTTCGACATGTTTTGCATAAAATCACGTCACATCATGTCAAGTAGTTAAGTAGTTCAGCAAATATTAGTTTAGCTATTTCGGCTATAAAATTATCTTATGCATTCATCGTTGATTAGTCATATCAAATCAAACCGGCAAAAAAAAAAAACACGAAAATGAATCCACCGTGGAAGCACTCCTCTTCCGGCGCAGCATAACAAGCCGGCCATCTCGCTCCCTTTTCCGCTCCACGCACTGCGCTTGCAAGGCGGGCCCGTGGCAGCCAAGTAGCTAAAGAGCGATAGACTTTCTTTCCTATCCTAAGGCTACTCTGGTCTTCTGCTCAATTTTGGCAAGTTCACATGTTCCCTGTTGAAATGCCCAATGTTGGTGAGCAAAATCCTCCTGCGTCATCAGCAAAACGCCCAAAAAAAAAAAACTGCCAATGTGCTGGTGAGATCTGATGCCCTCCCCCAACTTTAGCCACTCCAATGGTTACGCCATGGCCCCCTCCAGCCGCGCGGCGCCGCCGCAGGAATTGGCGCTGGAGCTGGCGGCCGGCCGCGCTTTGTCAGCCAGGGTCCTCAGGCGACGGAGCTTCTTCTTGGCACGGGCCGCGTACCTGGCAGGGCTGATCCACGAAGTCTGGTAGGAATCTTGGCGATGGAATGATGGGGAAGAAAGGTTCAAAAGCAACCAGTCACAGGCATATCATGGGCGAATATGAGAGATATAGTGATTAAGTGCCATGTAATCAAATGTGGCCGACGCTTGGAAATCCCCAGGTGGAGAAGAAAGTTCAACTTCGAATGCAGGAAATTCCATGGCCCCATGGCTATTTTCCAGCATGCAAAGTTTGAAAACGGATCTGTCGGATCAGGAAGATGTGGTAGAAACCAGGGTGAGGAAAATCTGAATAACTGGGGTTATCTCCTGTTGGAAGAAAACCAAACATACCAAAGTACCAACTTACTAAGCAAGAGCTAGTTGGTTCTCTCAAGCCTCCCAAGTCATCGGGGATGATTAGGATGGACTGGACAATAAAATTCCAGATGTTTGAAACCAAACAACGAAACTGAAACAGATCGTAGAAACCCATGGCAAAGGAACATGTGGCCACTGCCAAGGAGATTGAACGTCAGTGACCTCTTCTTCCCCTAAGGCGCTTGAAAATCTTAGGATCTCCAGCGATTCACCGAAAACCGATCCACCCACAACCTGTGCTCGTCCCCGAAGAGCAGCATCAGCAGCCGCAGCGCTTCCTCCTGCAACGTCAGGGCGCGCGCCAACATGCGCCGTGGCGAGTCCCTGGAGGCGTCGCCCAGGTACCAAGGCAGTTTGGAGGGAAATCCGAAGAAAATGGGTGGGAAAATGAAGATTTCATGGGGATTTAATGCCGATTTAATGGGGATTTAATGGTAATTATTGATTTAGAATCCCTTCCCCCTAATATCAAACACGTCGTCTCCAATATGTGTGGTTTATGGTGGTGTTGAATATTAGGGGGAAGGTGATGGTTGGGTGCAATGTAGTATGAAAACTCTACAGGGGTATGGGCTGTAGAAAATGAAGCACCAGGAAATGATGATTGACATATGGCCATCCTGGGGCTCCAGCAATGTTCGTCTTCCATCTTGTTCTTGTCTATTCAATCCCGATGGTCGCTGGTGAAATCCTCGAGTTTGTTGGCTGTATACTTCCCCTGTTTCTTTCGCTGGATTTCCCGCAAGTTTTGGCCAATCTCTCTATTTTTGGCACATGGTCCAAACTCATCCTTAAAGATCCTTAAAGCTTTGGTACTTTCATCTCCATGCTTTCCTGGTTAAATCCCCATCTCTTTGCTGATTACACATAGCTATGGAAAATCACACTTTTCAACAGGTAAATCAACGATAAATGACCATTTTCAGTAGCTATATTATGTTAAAATACCAAGGGGGTATCCCTAGGCTTTTCTTCTGGGCTCAGATTTCCCCCAGCAGACGAGCGGCTTCTTCACCGGCAGACGGCCCTTCTCCTGGGGTCCCAAAGGAGTTTGGGAAGTTGGCCCCAGGATCTGACCAAGAAAAATGAGGGGAATTCACCAGCAAACAGAAGGAATTGATAGTCAAAATTGAACATGGTCTAACCACCAGAGATAGGGGAGTCATGATTGATACATGTTGGTACTAGTTGATTTGTGATAGCTATGTTGGTTCAATTTCGTTCAGAACTATTCTAAGTTAGTAGGATTTATGGTGGGCAGAATATCTCGTAGATGGTTAGAAGCCAACTTGTACCTTGGGCAGCCCGTCCTGCGCGCTATCTCAACATAATTCTAACATAATCTCATCGTTCAGTTCTAGGATGTTTTGGGGGTGAATGTTTTGACATCTTTGACATGCTAGTTGCCAGCCAAACGAACCCAGCAACGTGGGATCCAGAGACAGAAAACCTTTTTCTTTTTTTCTCCTACTGCTGTTCACATCAGGAGGATCATCTTCCAGGTCCCCATCCTTTAAGTTCCTTCTAAGAACCAACAGCTCGACACAGAAATTTTCCGCTCGGCGTCCGCTCCTGCGAGGTGCTTTTGTAGTGCCGCAGCAGCAAGCGACAATACTTCTGCATCGTCCAGGCTCGGGTGGCATTCCTCGGACGAAGGCGGCCGGCGGCCGGCTTAGGCCCACCGGCCATCACGCGCATAGTGACATAAATGACATGGAGTACCTGTGCCACTGCTAGTTGGGCTGAATATGGGTTGCCGTGTCTACTCGCATCTCTGCTGCATGGGTTTGGGCTTGGATGGTCCCGCCAAGTCTTAGATTCTGTCTGCCAAATAGGACACACCCAGTTGCTGCGGGCAAAGTTCCGAGCTTGATTGGTGTACAAAATGTTCTTTTCCTTCCTCAAGGTGTCCGTTTTATTCCTTGAATATAGTTGGTTCACATCGACTCTGGGTTTTGATGTGACCAAACTGGGACAATGTGGGTTGTAAAAGCCCACTTTGTCCAATTCAACAGATTTAAAGCAGCATTCTTGATGGAAACACTGTGGAAAGGGCCGCTTTCTGAAATCAAACACCAAGGGACGGCCAGGGAAACATCTCTCGCTGGCAGCCTGGGCTCACGAGATCTTGGCGATATCATCATGGGGGTTCAAACAACCCCACCTATTGGCCCAAAATATCCCCAACCATTGGACAAAACCTATCGTCATTCATGAAAATATCCCTATATAGATATCCCTATCACATCAAGCAAATATTAGACGATTCAGATTCACCTTTCTTGTTGGTTGCTGCTCGTAAGTCATTCCAATTATACCCTCCAGTGCAACCCCCAATTTATAGGCAATTGTCCCATTTATATGGATGTGCAATTTTGGTGGATGTCCAAGCCAGCCATGTTTGAAGACACCGGATGGTAAGATTATCTTTGTTGCTTGCGTTCATGGTTTGCCCAGGTCTCTTAATATGTTGAGGGCGGGGTCGGTGTTGGTCAGCTTGGATAATCATCTCAAATATGGTTGGAAATAAAAAGTAGTCTCAGTCTGCGTAATCGAAACCACCAACCAGAAATTCAGGAAAACAGTAAGTCGGTTTACAACCCATCTAACATCATCCAACCATAGGTAAATCCGCCATAAACCATCGTTCACATTACAATCCATCAAAGTCCGTTAGAATTCCTTTAGATCCATTGAAAAACCGTGTAAAAACCATGAAAAAAATATCTAACATCCATAAAAATCATTAAAATCATTAAAAATCCCAGTTACAAATCCATGAAAATATCTCAACCTTCAAACCTTCCAGTAACTCTCCGTGCCGGGCGTCTAACGCGTCCCTCCAACATCTGCAAGGCTTCAGTGCTGCGGCCCTTGGCGTCCAGCCAGGGCACCACCAGCGTCCAAAGACGCTCGCAGAGCCTTGGAATGAGAAACGTAGTCGGCATTCCGTGGTCATTTCGATTTCTCTGAACATAAGGTATACCCCCAAATATCGCCATTTAATGGGGATAATGAGGATTGACCCATGGATTTAGAGGTAGACTATTTTCAGACAAATCCATTTCGGGAACCTAACTTGGAGGTACCTACAATAGGCCTATGTAAGGGCTATGTAGGGGGACAAAAACCTGAAATATGGCTTTATACATATGGTACAGAAACCTCCAGTACATACAAAGTGAGGCCCCCAAACGAGAGCTAAGTTGACTTCCAACTGGGTTCACTAGTAGTTAACTGGGGGGCCTCACGTTGTATGCCACAGGTATATATAGTTGTTTTATAGTAAATGGGTATAACAATGAGAAGAAAGGGCAAAATCTATCTTCACATGGGGTCAGGAAATCCACTTACTAACTGGGATGAGCCACCAAGTAGTGGTTTTAGCTGGGCAAATATGCCATAAATTAATGTGGGTATTGTATATCTATATCTATATGTATCTATATCTATATCTACATCTCTATATATCTATACATCTATATAAATATATGTCATGTGAGATTTGATTTAACCAGCAAGGTTCCACCGCCCTGGAGGGCAACCATGTTGGCTTCTTAGTTCCCGCCGGATCCACCCCACCACGGCGTGAAAGTCCAGGCACCAATGCTGCGGCCCTAAGGCGCCACCGGCCTTGGAGAAAGGCAGCCGTTGAACATTCAAACCAACCACTTAATTCTGCTGTGAACAACTCCGTTCAAGCCCGAACTTAGGATCCAAATCTGCTGTTCCTGCCCAATTTACAGATGTCCAAAGGATCTCAAACGATTTCAAATCCAAACTTTTTTTCTCCGAAAATGAACAACACATCTTCAGAACCTTGGCAGATCCCACAGATGTTCATCGATTTTTCCCGTTCCGTAGCTCCAGGACTTCCGAGAAAACCAACGTCCCAAGCCGCGGTCGACACCTCTGAGGCTCCGGCTTGGTCGCCCATCATCTCCTGCAGCTGCCTGGCAATTGGAGCCGCAATTCCAATCGATCTCGTTGGGATGGTCGAAGGGGAAAAAACGCAGTGTTTGGGATGAGAATTCTATAGAGATATAGTTGGTCATATGGCTTATAGATGCTTGTAGTGATATGGGAATTGTACCCCAGAAAAATGAAGGGGAATAGGGAAATATAGTGATACGGCTTATGGCTTGTAGGAAAATTGATGAGATATCATAATAATTCAAGGAAAGATGGTGCCACTCATTTTTGGGATGAAATATGTTCTTAGGCTTAGAATGATGTTGGGAGGTCAGTAAAATATTCTAAATTATCTTCCCCCATCGGCCCATCGGGTTGCACCATTGAACTCACTAGTCCCTGGATTGATTTTTTAAGGGAAGATTGACAGGAAAACCACTGGTGTTTCCGTTAAATACCGATTTTTTCTGTAGATTATCCCTTCATCAATTCTGGGAAGATATCAATAGTGTGGCAAGCCCAAAAAATGATCATACCTCACTTGACATTTCTCTGCAATAAAACCGTGTAAAGTGTAAACATGGTGTCTCTTGGATTTGATTATTACTACATTGCCACTGTTTCTCACCCATTGTGCCTTTCACTTCCTGACCAAAGTATTTACGCATAAATGTCACATGCCCGACCTTACCTCACTCTTGTAAGAACCTGTGTCCTTCCTGGAGTAGATCGAATGGAACTTCTTGAATATGGGGTCATGTCCTATCTTCATCTATCTTCCCTCTAAAGATATAGACACGGTGGAGCTGTTCATTTTCAGGTCCCATTCCTCGTTGCTTTTGATGAATGGGGGATGGGAAACTATGATAGATTGATTGCCACTTGGATTTGGCATCTTGTTTTACCATGTTTGACTCCATTTGTGTAATCTATATGATGCAATCAACGAACCATGATACCCATCTTAACGAAATGAAGCCCCCACATTCCCATCTACTCCAGGGTGATTATACCTGGATACAGGATACATGGCTAAGTTTTTGTTGCTGGTTACTTTTTGTCCCCCAAAAAAGGCACAAATAATCCATTACCTCAAATGCGTTTACAACCTATTGACCCGCACAAACCACTCATCTTCAAACTCATCAACATACATCTTGGTCTTGGATTAAGGATTTAAATACACATATATATATAATATAGCATACAGTATATTTTCAAATTTCCAAAAACCCAGGATATCATCAAAACCCAACCCCTCTCTGCCTCACATCTCCTTCGGCCAGCTGGAGGAAGCTGGCCTGCAACCGGAGCCCTCTTCACAGGGTCCCAGGGTCGAATAAGGGACGTATGAACCATAGTTGCTATTCAGCTACGATCTCTGGGATGACCATCTCTATCGTTTCAATCGTTTCATTGGTTTCAAGGAAAGCAGGTTGGTGGTCAAAAAAAAACACATTCACCGTACTAGTCTGGTTGGTGTCCAATGGTGTTTCCGCTGTCAAATGCAAGGCCTCGTCCACAGATTGCAATCGCTGCCGCATGTATTTCTCCGTGTCCTGCTAAGACTTCGGGTCCCAAAAATCCAAGGTGGCTCTGAAGAAATCATGTCCAGGGATTTACCCTCAAGCCAAGGAATATGCAGATACATCCAGTAGATATGGAAAACCCATGGTTTCCAAAGGAAAATGATCTAGAAAATGGTGGGTTTTCCATATCTATGCGAATGTGCTGCAAGGAGACCCACAAAACAATTGATATAACCAATACTTGCTGATTTTATACCCCAAAGCTTACATCTTTAGCCGGTCATCAAATCTTCCGAACCATTCCGAACTATCGAAGTGGCACAAAACACAAAGGTTTGCCTGGTCCTTTTGGCTGCGGAAAAAAATTGTCTAAGTTGAGGAATGATCCTCGATCCAACATTTTTTGGGGTCTATGACGAGTTTGTCCATTGAAAAATGTGTGATCTTTCATTGCCTGCCAGTTTAGATACTTGGGAGGGCATACATTACGTACAGTATGCTAATCCCCCAATACAGAAATCATAGTCTAAGCCCCTTTTTATCTACTCGTCAAACAACAGTCATGAGTCATTGATCAAAAAGAAATGATGTTTCATGGTTTGCACGCCACAACTTGCGAACGCCATCCCCCTGAACATCCCTGCCCACTCGGCTCCAACAGGCCGGCGGCATAGTCCCCGCAACAGCGCTGGCAGATGCTGCAGCGCAGAGCTGCTAAATCCTGGTGCGCAGCGCGAAATGGAGTAGTTCTCAATGGAGTAGTTTACCGGGAAATTTGACATGAAACCAAGGTTTTACCCGTATATTATCCCATGTGTGTATATATATATATTAATATGTATATATCAAATGGGGTCCTGTAAAAATGTTCCTTCAACCACTCCAGGGAGATTGGTTTATGTTGGTTGTGATTCTTGTGCTTTGGGGTGATCAACTTGCTGTATGTTGGAATGTTGGTCCAAATCAGAATCATCAGACTGACATGGCCAATCTTGATTACCCATTACCCTGCCCCTCCCCCCCGAGAAAAAAAAGAAATGTTTGTTTGGCTGGTTGCGCTAAAAAAGTATCCCCATGTATTGGCAAAACCGTTTGGCGAGTTTTAGACATCCATCAACAACGGCTACAGATCAAGCCATGAAAACCAACCATTCACCTTGCAAACTAACCATGCCTCGGCTGGCAAACTGCCAGTGGACGGAAAAATCCCGCAACTGCCACCTGATGGTTGTGGGGGGACAGATCGTAATGGGAACGGGTCAACATCATTTGGTACCAGATTTGGGTGCATGAACATCCATTTATCAGGCAATCTTGGGGTTCACAATGATTACCAGGGTCAATTTGGATGGATTTTGATCCCCAGATGGAACCGGAGAGCTATCCCCCAAACCCCCCATGCCAAGGGGAGCCTTCAAAAGCATAGATCTGGGTAAATTATATACAATATGTCATATTTCACTGACCTGAAATAAGGCCTCTCCTTGGGATGATTCCCCAAATCCAAACCATGATTCCAGTGAGGTCATAGTGAGGTCACTATAATTAACCCAGATGGACCAAAATAAAATCGCCAAGACGCAGTGCGGACACCTGAAGCCACGACACCAATCGGTGCCGGGCGCGCCATTGGAGCCTCCAAGGTTTTCGGGGGCCCAGGGATGGTGGAATTGGGGGAAGATGGGCCGCTGAAGAATCCAAAAAGAAGGGATTGAAGCAGCAGAAATCGGGATTTAGCCAACATATTTAAACCACATATTCTTTGGGTGTTTATGATATTTAGATGTGATGAATGATAGCCAACTTGGTTTAGAAATGGGTTCTTTAAGGTGTGCGATGCATATACAGATACATATAGTATTCCGGAGTTAGATGGGTTTAGAAATTAACTAAGAACTGGGTGGCATCACTTTGCAGCAATCCAAATGGGTTGTCTTAATGACCGTGCAATAGTGTCTTTTCCAAACATGTTTGAAATCATTATGACAAATCATGGTTGAGATGCTTTTATATAAACCATTAAACGACTGGAAATTTCTTGGTTTTGTCCCTGGTGTTCCCCAACTGTTCCACCTTTCCTCATGAAAACCGTCGGTTGATGGAAGGCCTGCGCAGCGCTCGCAGGTGCAGGTGAAGAGCTTGGTTTTGCGGAGCGCCTTCTTTCGCTGCAGAGCGCTGTACAGCAACATGTCCTGTGGCATTCAGCTGGGGAAAATGGTAGAAGAATGGTGGAAGAACGATATGTTAGGGTACAAATAAAGGTATAAGCTAATTAATCTGCGATGGTTAGGGATTTGGGGTACAAAAGTGATATGATAAGAGTCTACATCTGAAATGATTGGTGGATAAATTGTGACAAATGGTGGGAGGTTGGCGGATATGTTACCACAATTGGTGGATAAATTGGGTCACACTCTACATAACCAACTGTTGACGGGCACTTGTCCACCACAAGTGGGGTATGTTTTTTTCTCCGGTCATGGGGTTTCAGCCAAACCCCAAATTGAAACCCCAAATAATAGATGGTCACCCTAATCAATGGAAAATCCCCCTGCTGCAGATGATGTTTCCCATTTACATGCCCATTTATAGTGGATTTTCCAGAGTTTTTGATGACACCAACATGTACACCCACTGGTAATTTCACAGTGTGCTATGGGAAAAACATGCATGTTATAAAATGGTGATTTTCCATAGCGAACTGTTGCTGTATTCAAAGGGTCTTCTCATTTGGGTGGGTTGGATCCCATGATATCCGCAAAATAACACTTCTTGTTGGTTTATCCCATGACATTCCATTTATATCCCCTATTCTTATCTCAAAATATGTCCATTCTATCCATTCTATCTCCATGTTCATCCATTTTCCCTAGTGAAATCATGTGAAATCCCCATGTTCACTCTAGCTTTTTGGTCCGGATCGGCCTCCGAGAGGTAGGAGATGCAAATCTCTTCTCCCTCCTGGATGTCCAAGCGGGCTCGCACCACCTGCTGGGGCTGGGGCTGACCCCATGAGTTTCCGAAGTCGCTTAGTTTAATGTGAGAAGTCATAACCTAGTGAAAGATGGGACTAAGCAAAAATCAGGAACTTCTCCCAAGTGTTTAAAACCTGAGGTTAGAATCCAGCGATATATACAATTATTGTATGATATATTATAGGCTTCACCCACCAACAGTGGGGATTGAATGGGTTGGTTTTTTCAACCAGCCAATAGGCCAAGAGTCATGTGGCTAAAAAAAAGTTACCACTTGGAGGATCATCCCAACATCCGAGCCCATCTCCTGGGACGATCACCCTACAAAATTGCTGGCGAGTCACAGGTTGCTATAGGGTATCCCAAAAGTGACATCAATCGCAAAATGTCATAAAATGTCATAAAATGTCCATATGAGAGTGTCTGAAAATGGGCTATTTCCATGCATTTCCTCCAAATTGCCATTTAAAAAGGCAAAACACTGCAATAAACCATGTCGATTTTGGCTTACCCTGTTATCAGACAAACCCATATCTTCAATCGCTTGCTGGTGGTTAGCACGCCCTCAACCTTTCTCTTGTGGTGTTTGGCATTTTCTTGGCCATTTCAGGGCACCCCCGACGTATGTCTCGCTCAGGCACGTGCATGGCGTCAGAGCCCTCGTGCCAAATGGCGTTCGGCTTACACGAGTGCGACCTGCACCACTCTTGGTGAAACCACTGGGGTCAGTGGAATTCTGTGGAATTTGTGCAGATAAAAAGTTACAGTTAAAGGAAATCTGGGGGATATTCATGAGCATGGATGCAGTAGGTCAACCATCGAATTACCCAAAAAGGCTCCTGGCAACCTGCGCCCTCCACACCTGGAAATTGAGGCACAGCAAAACATCACATCAATCACCACATCATCTGTAGCTGAGGGACATGAAGGAAGAGATGAAGTAAGCAGAGTAGCCCTCCGGATCCTCCGAATGCTCCTCAGCTGACCAGCCGGCCGAGGTGATCCAAATGGATCCTGTGACACGTCCCAATGTTGCCGGAGGAGAACTTGAAATGCGGAAACTTGTGAAATGTCACTGATGTGATCCTCCGGCATCTCAAGTGACAATAGGTCTGATTTCAAGTTACAGTATCCTTGGCATTTTCGCGAGGTCATGTGATAGGTCTGATGTTGGCTGTGCCCTCGGCCGAGGGGCAAAGCAGTTCAGGATCCAACACCTCCGGGGGAAAGGCGCTGCAGTGGGGTAATGGGAAAGGCAGTGAAGCGCCCGGGGGTTTAAAGAAAGATCCCATCTTTCTCCAGGCAGTTGACCGGAAATACTCCATCTCTATAGGCTTTACTTGGGAAAGATGATGATCAGACTCAACCTGATTCCCATATCTTTGAAATCTCATGCCATCTTTGGATATCTTTGGCCCATTTTGGTGTTCCTACTGCTACTTGCTACTTAATCTTATCTCATGTTTCCAGATCAGATCAGTGCAACTAAGTGAACATTTTCCGGAAATCCCATCTGTTTCTATGAAGAAATCACCCATGCTTGACTGGTTCTACTGCTTTAACCCGAACAAAGGTCACATCAAATTCATCAAATGTGTTTCTTTCCCTGGCTAAAAGTGCAGGCATGTTTTCCAAAACATTGCTATTTGGAGGAAGGAGAGGAGAAAAACAGAGGCAAAAGCCGGTTGAAAACCACGGTTTCCCGCAACGTTTCCCATCCCTGGCGCCTCAGTAGCTCCTCAACTTTCAAAGGATCCACTGGCAGCTGAAGCTCCTCACTAGTCTGGAGTTACCCTGGTTGTAACGAGGTATACAACCCACTTGGTTAAATCAACCACCAAGCGTCTAGTAGCCATCCTGACCCCCGGCTGTCCTTTACCAAAGCCAAAACAACTGGGCCTGGCCATATGTCGCGTCGACAACCCAATAACCATACACCAAGTCACCCAAAAATAACCGGGCTCATTTTCCACTTCAGACCTACAAATTCGAAGGGGTCAAATTCAACTTCGTCAGATTCATCGCATGCTTGGGGTTTGCTGCTCATGTGTTTAAGATTGTGGAATGGTTCAAAAGATATGATCCAACCTAGGGACCTAGCGGGGCCTCCAGCCTTGAGTTTCTCACCAAACAAAGGTTTCTTCAAATGCCCCACTTGGATTTCAAGAATGGCATGAATTTGCTTGGGCGCAGACGGGACAAACCCACAATGCACCCGACAATGCCGCAATTGAAAGCTGTGAAAGGCTATCTTGGGGCAGGTGGTTCCCAAGAGGTGAGGTCCCTGAAAAATCCTGAGACAAAAGTCATGGCTTAAAACTGTGGTCCACTGGGCTTTAAATCTTGGCCTCTAAACTTCTTCCTTGTTGTGGCCTTACTGCCCTCACCCAGCCCCAAAATAACACATTAATATATTGACCTCACGTTTGTTAGTACATTCCTGCAGCTGGGAAAAGTTTTAGTCAGTGCACTCTGAACTGAGGTCAGCCCAGTTACTTTCGGGCCCAAGTGCTCATCGACCCTTCAGTCCCAGGCGCTTGCTTCAACGATGGGCTCATGGTAGAGGCACAGCAGCTTCTTCTGTTGCTCTTCCCTGACTTTGAGCTGAAAAACGAAGGAAGAGCCGGGATGGTAGCTGGGGATGTTTGCCAACAACATGGGGAAATCTGGTCCGGAAAGAATAGAGGAAGGTATCCAAACTCGTGACGCAAAGGGGTTCCCAGTTGTAGCTGGGAATGGCGAGCCATTTTGATGTGGTCAATCCTTTCCCTATCCTGTGGATGAACGCCCTCCCAAGAAATATGACACTCTATATATATATATATATATCTGTGTGTGTGTGTGTGTTTTTTCTTTATTTATTTATGTATAAATATATATATATATATATGATTCCACCAAGCTCGGGATTTGCTGGAGGAACCCTTGATAAATAAACAAATAAATAAGTAAATAAATAGACAAATAAATACATATTAAAAATATATATATATATATATAATTATATATATATATATATCTCTCTCTCTCCCCTCCCTCCCTCCCTCCCTCGCTCTCTCTCTCTCTCTCTCCCTCGCTCTCTCTCTCTCTCGCTCTCTCTCTCTCTCTCTCTCTCTCTCTCCTCTCTCTCTCCCCCTAAGCCCTCTCAATTCTCCGAATGGTGTATCTCCCAGTGCTACAATGAAAAACCACCTTCAACGAAGCCATGAGCGCCATCGCTCTGCGCCGCCTGACGGGTTGCAGCTTGGAATTCGGCCCCAGCTCCGGGGCGGTCAAGCTGCACAGCGCGGCCCAGTACCAGAGCGGCTGGTAGGCCGTGTCCTGCAGGGGTCCGCGACTCGTAACTGGTGGGTTGGCGCCAAAATCCAGTTACAAATGGCTGATAGTAAGCCCCCACAGGTCAATAAGTTGGGAAACCTGGAAGATATGGTGGGAAACATCATCGCACTGGAAACGGATGAAATCGGCATCTTTTTTGGGGGTCTAGAATGCTGGGAACTTATTACACAGGGCTACGAACCACTTACTAGGTGGGATGATCCAAGTATGACTACCAGGCGAAACCAACCAAAACGGCTATCTAATGATCAGAAAAATGTTTGGCCAATGAATTTTTGAAAAATGCCCAGAAATGGTGGGTATCCAAAATTAATAGATAGAGTATTGGCGCGCCCTACTTGCAAACAAACCTAGATGATCGCTGATATAAAGGAGAAGCCATCAAAAATCCGAAACAAAGCAGGTTTGGGACTCATTTGCTACCAATGATTATTATCTAGAAAGTTGATCAAAAGATGTACTTTTGGGTGATTTTGCTAACTGAGGTGCTTTACACTTTTAAACCCAAATCATGACTGCCAATTTGTTATTTCAAAATGATTCTTTATGGTACAGTACCCTATAGTGCCCCCGAAAGTAAACAGGACTTGACCAACCTACAGTCATCAACAAATCAACAGCCCCTCTCTCCTGGAAGGCTGTGCTGATTCGCTTCACGATCCGAAAGGCGTCATCCGTCGGGGTGCCCACCACGATGTGCAACGGGGGCTCCTGTGCTCTCCCCGCCGGGGGGTGGCATGGGGGAAACCCCTTGGTCAGGGTGGTGAAACCTATACTGGAATGGCAGGGTTGAAACATAGACAGCACAATAACACCCCCAAAATAGAGAGTCCTACCTAAAAAGTCCTTGCCCAACGAGACAGTCCTACTAAATAAAGTCGTACTAAATAGTTGCAGATGGCTTTCTATCTTTTTTGGGATTTCCTAGTCCACTAGAAGCGGGGCTTCCAAAATGCCACAAGTCTCTACACCCGTATGTCCCACCCTTGCCGTCCTGAAAAATAAGGTCCCCCTGCTTGAAGCTGCGGCATGCGCGGAGGATCCGACCCTTGCCTCGGGCCAGCAAAGTGACATGAATGACCGATTAGCCTATGAGATGCACCTACCTAAAGTAATGGCCCGTAACAGGGCCATAAATGGATTGCAACTCTTGAAAAACTAGTTGGTGATACCCTCTGGTTCTTTAACATAGCCATGGAAAATTGCCCATTTATCATTTATAGATGATTTATGGTGATTTCAGTGATTTCCTTATCAAAGATGGTGGTTTTCCATGGCTATCTTAAATAACCAGAGGGATCCAGAGGGTATATCATTCTTATCCTTTGACTGCTAAGGGTCATAACTCTACTCCGTGACCCCATCATGCTGCAGCCTATCAATGCCCAGTCGCAGGCCGACAGATCACCTGAGCCGTGCCGAAGGGGCTGGTCGAGCCGACCCGGATTTTTTTCCGGGGCTTCCGGAGGGCTTGCCCTAAAGTTGGAATGCCATGTTCAGTCACCCCAACAGAAAAAAATGGATCACCAAGAATCTACCGGACGTCGACTTCCAAGGTTGGTTGAAATGGAACAAGCTCATCGCTGAGGCGCAAATGACCTTGCCCTCGAAGAGCTCTTGACCTTAGGCAAAGGCTTTTTGAAGGGATCCAAAAATGGGGGAAGAATCTGGAGAGTCGAGATTCACCAGCAGAACCATGGTGCGACCACCACAATGAGAATAGCTGAGGGGTTAGACTCGTGCAAGACTCGCGCAATCAGATGTGGCTGGATCATGTCCGTGTTGCACACAATTGTCCTATTCAACCTAGGTCTTGTGATGTCTTGTGTGTAGATAATAGCATGCCCCCAAAGCCCTATGGTTTCTCATCTAAACAGATCTTCGACCTTGAATGATCGCATCCACCATGTTCAGACCCGCCCCTAGGCTGAGAGGCAGCAAGAGTTGATGTAGTCCACCGACCAGTCTTCCATGGCTCACCGATCCGCTCCGCGGAGAAAGCATCGGAGTTGGTGACTTTAAGGTTCGAAACTCTGGATGTCCAATGATTTTCTTGAACTAATAGAAATGCGGATCCGATTGAAGTAACGAAACTGAGGTCCAAGGTTGGTGGTCGTACACATGGGGATGTTCACCAATGCGGTTGAAGCAGCAACAGCATGTCTTTGAAATCATGTGCATAGACGGTGTGAAATGTGAAGCGTTGAATATCCGCAACTTTATCAACTCAAGATTCAGGGTTCCAAGTATTGCCATTCGATCTTCCTCTATCGTTGCATCATGTCCTGTCTCGGATACCCTGCCAATGCGGTGATGTTCAAATGGCTATCATATATGCACCCTTCCCCGCCAAGATGTGTGGCGAGTTTCTCGGCCTGTTCTTGTAATGTTGACCCAGGATCAATGCTGACACTCAGATGGTTAAGAGAGGGGCGCCCCAATCATAGAGATAATGAGCCTATGGTGGCAGCCCCTGCATGACACTCCACTGAAGGTCGACAGGCAGTCAGGCGGGATTGACACAGGTCACCAACCCAGAATGAGCTCATGTTGGGACAGCCCCTTCATACTACCCCTCATTTACATTCATTTACACAATGAAAGCAAACATCGGCAGTCACGTCACTGAGTGCCCAAAAATGGGATGCTCAATACTGAAGACCTTTGGCAGTACCCAGCAATGAAGAAAATGTCGATGGAGACTTCGAGCATGTTGTCTCATATCCCCAAACCAGCCTCAGCACCCATCCCAGCAATGTGTTTCCATTGCATCTGCCCTGCTTAAAGACAACCCTTGGCGTGCTGGAACCCAAACATCATCCTGTCTTTGGGCAAAACAATTACCCAAAGTCAAAGTTTGCAGATCTGCTGGCAGAGTCACGCCATCCAAGCTTTGGTCAAAGTCATTTCCAAAAGTCAAGGTTTGGAGACCCGCTGGCAGCGTCACGCCTTCCAAGCTTCGATCGAAATTATTACCAAAAGTCAAGGTTTGCAAACCTGCTGGCAGATTCACGCCTTCCAAGTTTCGGTCAAAGTCATTTCCAAAAGTCAAGGTTTGGAGACCCGCTGGCAGCGTCACGCCTTCCAAGCTTTGATCGAAATTATTACCAAAAGTCAAGGTTTGCAAACCTGCTGGCAGAGTCACGCCTTCCAAGCTTTGGTCAAAGTCATTTCCAAAAGTCAAGGTTTGGAGACCCGCTGGCAGCGTCACGCCTTCCAAGCTTTGATCGAAATTATTACCAAAAATCAAGGTTTGCAAACCTGCTGGCAGAGTCACGCCTTCCAAGTTTTGGTCAAAGTCATTTCCTAAAGTCAAGGTTTGCAAACCTGCTGGAAGAGTCACACCATCTAGGCTTCGGTTGAACCCGTCTCCAAAGATCAAGTTTTTCAGACCTGCTGGCAGAGTCACACCTTCCAAGCTTTGGTCAAAGTTATATCCAAGAGTCAAGGTTTTCAACCCTGCTGGTAGAGTCACACCCTCCAAGCTTTGGTCAAAGCACCCTCCAAAAGTCAAGGTTTGCAGACCTGCTGGCAGAGTCACCCCATCCAAGCTCTGGTCAAAGTCATTTCCAAATGTCAATTCTTGCAAACCTGCTGGAAGAGTGACACCATCCAAGCTTTGGTTGAACCAGTCTCCAAAGATCAAGCTTTTCAGGTCTGCTGGAAGAGTCACATCTTCCAAGTTGTTATCAAGATGTCCTTCAAAAACTAATATTTGCAGACCTGCTGGCAGAGTCACGCCTTCCAAGCTTTGGTCAAAGTCATTTCCAAAGGCCAAGGTTTGCAAACCTGCTGGCAGAGTCACGCCTTCCAAGCTTTGGTTAAAGTCATTTCCAAAAATCAAGGTTTGCAGACCTGCTGGCAGCGTCGCGCCTTTCAAGCTTTGGTCAAAGCCATTTCCAAAAGTCAAGGTTTGCAAACCTGCTGGCAGCGTCACGCCTTCCAAGCTTTGATCGAAGCTACTTCCCAAAATCAAGGTTTGCAGACCTGCTGGCAGAGTCACGCTTTCCAAGCTTTGGTCAAAGTCATTTCCTAAAGTCAAGGTTTGCAAACCTGCTGGCAGAGTCACACTTGGTTGAAGCCATTTCCGAAAATTAAGGTGTGGAGACCCGCTGGCAGAGTCACCCCATCCAAGCTTTGGTTGAAGTCATTTCCAAAAGTCAAGGTTTGAAGTCCTGCTGGCAGAGTCATGCGATCCAAGCTTTGATCAAACTTAAAGCCGAAAATAATGGTTTTAATGCTGTCCGGAAGTTTGACTTGCGGAAGGCTTTCATTAAATTCCTCACCCAATTCCAGTTGTTGAAGGCTCCCTGGTAATAGTAGAATCTGCCATAGCTTCTCAATTCCTCCAATTCGTGTCAGCCCATGCAGCGAGAACTCCTCATCCTCCGCCGGTTTTCCTATCAAGTACTTCCAGGCCGCCAGCATATCCACAGGAATGTAGACATAGGACAAAGTGATGCATTCGCCAACCAGCCCTTGCTGCCTGAGGGTCTGGTCCAAGCTCAGTGGCCTAGATCCATGCTGCACGGAGATGCGTGACCCAGGCTTGGAAAGCAACTTTGTGCTGATGCTGCGCTGCAGCTTGCGGCCAGTCACGGAAAGAGGAACCTCGCCAGAGCAGGACCCATCCATCAGGCAAGCTTTTTGGGGATGATGGTTTCACAATGTTGGAAACCACAAAGATGTGCGTCATTAGTCAACATCTTTGATGCTAGGACTAGTAGTCATCCGTTAAAGGGGCAGGGGTCACTTCCCCAGGATGGTGGCGGATATATAGAGAGCAGTATCAGAACGATGTGTGCAAACGATAGTGCATTTCCGCACCAGCCCTTTTGAAGGTCGCGTCTGGACCACTTTCACTACTATATGCGAAACAAGAAACAGTTGCTCTCGTAAATTGAAAGCAGCTGACACTGGTCAACCCCTCAAAGTAAAAAAGATCTTGCTGATGTGCGTACTTGACGATCATGATTAAAAATTTAGGTCTTGTCTGCTCAAGCCAAGCCAGCGACTTGCCGGATCGGCCTAGAAGCGACCTATGCACTGTGGGGTATCGCCCGGATACTCCAGTGGCAGATGTGAGCAGCTGAATTAAGCTGCATTACAACCCCTTGCAACAAGCCAACTGTGAAGGAACGTGCGTGGTCTGGCTAAATGCCTTCCTATCCAGTGGGTAAACATCCCTTTCCCATGGTTTCTGTCTGAGAGTGACTCACCCTGTCCTCATTATATCCTTCCTTTATCAAAACTGTCCCTAGTGAAATCTCCATGCTATTTTTGCCCCTCAATCTCCACTTTTCCATACTTAGCTCATCATTTTCCCTAGTCATATCCCCATTTTCATCCAAGCAGCATTGAATTTCTTCCTCTTCCCCTGCAAGCTAACGAGCTCCACACGGACTTTTTTGTCGGCCTCACCTGGCTGCCCTGGCCCATCCACGCCATAAGGTTTTGACGCCATGGCACCAAAGAACAGGCGCGGAACCAGTGGAGTCAAAGAAACCAATGGAAATCACAATAAAAATCACCATGAAACTGGAGTATATCATGTGAGACCCCACGAGACGATGAGAATCGATGGAATTTGGGGTGCCCCATCTTCATTTCATAGTGTGTCCATGTGTTCTTATCATATTGGGGCTGGGGACCGAAGCCATTTGCAAAATCCTTGAACGATCATGGCAGCATTGGCGAAAAGGTGGCTTGCAACTTCCACTGATGCATTGATATGCATTGATACCTCCCAGCGTTCGAAACTCAAAAACAAGTCTTGATCCGAAATCTGCATAAATCTGCAAGGTGAGGCCCTCTAGATAGCTAGGGCAGATGGGAAAAATTGTGATTTAACTAGGTAAAGTCTAAGTAGGAAAAACGTTGATTTCACTAATGCGAGATTTTTTGAAAGGGAACATGATGATTTAACGATGGATCACTTGGGTCCAATCATATTGTTGGGTTGATCCCATTATTTGGTTGCTCTCGCTATGCAGCTGGTTGACTTTAGCCCCAATTTTTCGGGGTAATATGACCCCCTATAGCGACAGAAAGTCTGGGCAAATTACAAGAATTCACTAACCTTAAATAAGGTTTCTTCTTGGGAGAATTCCCCTTACAAACAGTTATTCCAGTGAGGTCACAGTGAGGTTACAAAAAAAAAAAGTATCACGGCCGATTCATATCTCGCAATTTGGTCCGAAAGCGCCTCTGCAACGGCTTCAAAGAAGCTGGGCAACAACGACAGGACCACCTGTCGAAGCCAGAGCTGGGAGAAGCGAAAATGGATGATGATTTGATTGGCCAAATGTTTTAAACCCCCCCCCCCCCCCCCCAAAAAAAAAAGAACAGAAAACCAAGTGTTTTCCATTGTTTTCCCGGTCCATAACGTATGAGTTTCCAGTCAAGTTATGTCAGCTGTCCAACTCTGGAAGAGATGCACGTGTTCACAAACAAGAAGCTATATACAGGGCAAATATGTATTTTTACGCTAGTGATTGAATCGAATAAGTGATCGACCTATACCCACAAATCATGGTGTCTTGGTGTCCCCAATCGATGCCCACAGTTGACTCCCACATTTTTTGGATACCGATCCCCCGTCCAGTTCCATTCAACCTCGATCTTTGGGGTGCCCAAAGCATTGTAAATTTCTGAGGCATCCCATCATCCATCATTTGCATCTCCCATTTTGCCATTCTACCTCTAATGCTCGTAAAATAATACCATAAGCCATAAACCATCCCCCATGACTCACCATTTTTGTAGCCTATTGCTGGTAAAACAATACCATAATAAACCATCCCCAAGGACTCACCGTAAATATATAGGTGGTATGTTTACCATTCCCAGTCAAGGGTGGCATCCAGTCCGTCCACCGAAATCGATTCACCGCCCAAGCCGCCGTGGGATCGGGCTGCAGATCGCCATCGGGAAGGCAGATCTCCTGTGCGAATTCCAGGGTTTCGTGGAATGACCAAACACACACACACAGAGATATATATATATATATAGGATTGGTGTAAGGGAAATTTTACAGGAAACCCCATAATATGGGTCCCCATGGTTTCCGGTGTTCAGATTTTCCCGCAAAAACCCATCGAATCTTGTAAGCCCTACAAAAGTGGCCGATTTCAGTGCAGGATGGTACTTGGATGAGAAAAAAAAGTCCCGAGAATTTCCAGGTGTCCACCTGTTCAGCATCGACCCTTGGGTGTCGCTGGAACCATGGGGACTGGGTCAAAATGTGGAGGATGGAATTCACAGGATTCACCACCAAAAAGATACCACGAGTTTGGGATTGGATGTGACTTTCTCGCGTCATTTTTTGGGGTATGGGGGAGTTATAGATCTTTAGTTCCAGTTACTACTAACCCATTTGGCCTACATGGTGGACTCCAGTGACATCTCAACAAGGCTTAAGCCTGCGGCCCATGGTGTTTTGACACAGCTAGTAGCTGTGGCACTTTAGGAGAAGGGCACATCACTCCACAAAAAAAACGATTCACATCATAGTCCCCCGGCAAAACACATGTGAATCCCGTGCCAAAGAAGATGCATATGGATGTATGTTGATGCACTGGGGTACACATGGAAAATCTTCCATATGTGGTTTTCCCATTGAAACCCTCCTTTTAGAGAGATTTTCCATTCCCACGTTCGCTTACCGGAGGGTACCGAACTGCCCCCTCCCATCACACCGAAACGAAAATCCATGAAACCCAACCGGTCACCCGGTCGCTCCTCGGCGCAATCCTCCGCATCATGAAGGTACCCATCTGCGCCTTCCATGAGATTGCACTCCTCGGTGTTTGGAGCGGCCGAAGTGGCCATGTTGGATCTAGGGACCCCGGAAATGGGACCGGCAACAATGGTGGGCTGTTAGCATGGGAATTGTCGTTTGAGCATTCAAAAGAATGGATTGGGAAGCAGAAATCCAGGCACTTGATCCTCACAAGCTGGGATTTGAGCATCAACAATGGGCAGGTATCGTTGCAAAATGGGATGGTTTACAACAAAGAATAATTGCACACAAGCCGACATGAGATTGCTTTTTTTGCATCGAAGGCCATGGAAGAACAACTAACTTAACATTCTTAACCATTATAAACCATTGTAGGCCATCACGAACCATCATTAACCATCTTGAACCGTTATAATCATACTAATTTCACCATGACATAATCATAGACCCATCGTAGCGGGAGGGGGGGTTCCAGTCCGTCCGAAGCCTCTAAGCCTCTAAGCTTCTATTCCTGGAGGCATAGACCATCATTAACCACCTAGAACCATGGTATGACTGTTCAAACGACCGGCTCCCCAACCCCCCAACATCCACCCCGTGCCGAGCTTCCCAAAATCGCGCCACCCCACTGAGGAATGGCAACACGCGCTGGGCGAAGGCCAAGTTCCCCGAGTAGCGCCAATACCTTTGGGAGCAATTGGCCAACCGAGCCGCGAGGGGAAAATCTATGGAAAGCCAACTTTAAGGGCATTGCATATCTATCCATCCATCGATCATCCACCTATCTATATACATGCAAATGCATACTGTTTATACAAATACCGCCCCAGAAATGGTTATAAGCTTAGATACAGTATTTCATAATATTTCTAGATTGTATGGTTCCTATGGGTCGGCCCCCCTGCAGAAAAAGCGGCAGAATGAACGGCACTGCAGCGAAGAGTCCTCGGGCCCAAGATGCCCAGGCAGGTGATGTATCCCATTGTTAAGGCTTGATGGCTTGCAAACCCCATTTTTGGCAAGATTTGGGATTGTTTCTTAGTTTCTTATTGTGTTTGCCACACTAGACATACAATAGCCAAACCGGCCATACCAATTGCCATACCATATCTTAGGAATGGAAGATAAAGATTGCGCACTTTTGCCACATTCGCAGCGATGCTCTTGCCCACGAACAAATCAAAGGAAGGCGGCAGAAGCTTTCGAGATCAAGACGCAAACAAAGCATCTGAAAATGTCAGGCAGCACCCAATCGCCCAAAATGTATCTTTGTGGGCAGGGGGAACTTGGACCCATGAGTTTTAGATTCATTGAAATCTTTAAAAAAAAAACTATATATATATATATATAGCAGAAAATTACAGCCTTGCCCTCCTCCCCATACCACGGCGGCCGTCCAGGGACCCATCTGCTTCTGCCCTAAATCCCCTCGGCCGACGCCATGCGCTTGCACGCCGTTGGGCAAAATGTGCGCCTGGCAGCGGAGGTGTCACAAGCTGGGCTCTCCATCCGGAAGGAAATGTTGGAGAGATCATGAGAGATTGTCATCCTAAAAGCATCATAGCCATGCTATCTCAATATGTTTCTTCTTTTCTTCTTCTTCATCATCATCTTCATCGTCATAAGTCATAACCTGCACATCTCGCAGCCCCAGACAGGCTCTTCCCTCCACCGCACCGGAAAGACCAGGGCATCGGGGCAGTTGGGATAGAGTTCCTGCGCCATGCGCGCCGCCGCCTCGGAGCCAGTGCTGAATCCAGCCAGCTTCCAGGATCATCCAACTGATTATACCCAGTGGTTTGCCCCACATGGTAAGTGGGGAAAAGTATATACAGTAAATGGGTATGGCTCAAATTGTGGGAGTAATTTCCGATAGTGTTGACCATTTTTTGGATAGTATGACTGTATGACTAATAATGATCAAGAAATGTCTGGATACTTAGTCGATACCTGATGGTGCATCCTGCTTAGTAAGGATGAACCACCAAAGAACAGAACAGGTCAGAAGCAGGACCATTTCCACACCTACTCCATCCACAAGGACATGGCTCAGCAAAAATGTGGTGTTCACACCCCAGTTCAGAACCTCGCGGGCCGACAATTCTCTGGCAAGCAACGGGTAAGAAATCCAGAACCGCCTGGAAGTAAGGCTCGAAGACCTTCACAAGGGCGCGGGCGGCGGCCAAGAATCGGTGGATCAACGGCTCAGAAATTTCAGGCTTGAACATGACCTAGCCAATTAATATCAATTAATTGGGTGGCCTGTGGATTTTTTTTATTATCCTACACTCCCCACAAGTAATTAACTGCCACACACCTTACGTTTAATATATCTAAAGTATCAGTATATTGATTCTTCGATTTGATTTGCTTGAAGCCAACCTAGTGATCTCCAGGACCTCTCACGTTTCTCCCTCTCCAGCCTCCATGTGGTTGGCTGCCGCTGCATCGTAGTAGACCGCCTACGAAGAAAGGCGGGGATGACGCCTGAAGTTTCCGTGTTGATTTGGACAAACGATTTGGAAATCACAGAGCCAAATGGAGGTTCATAGCTGGGAACATCTTTTTTTGGATGCTTGATTTCTTGATTTTCCACCCATGTTTGATTGAAACCATATCTCATCATAGAAAATCCATCATCATCGCTGGATATCAATCCATCTGATGTACCATCTGATGTACCATCTGATTTATCCATCAAATCCAGGTCTATTTGGGGTTCAAGCCGGGTCTACTTCAGGGGATCATCCTCCATTGTCCACCGGCTTGCGCCAGCCTCGGCGTTGTAGTTCAGGGTGATGTCCCCTGACCACAGCACCTGTGGATCAGGCGATTTCTAGGCCGAACCACGGCTTGGACGGAGCTCAAACATATCCAGAACGAATTGAGATTGTGGGGTCCATCACTCTTTTGGGGGTGACTAGCCTGATAAGCCATTAAGTTGGCTATGACTCGAACGTATCTACTATATTTACCCAACAAAAATCGTATTTTTCGGTTGAAGACCATCCAATGGCTGGCCCACCTCGTCATCTGTCACAAAGGGTCCAAACAGCCCCGGCGCGGCAGTGCCATAGGAAGAAATGCGCAGGAGGTAGTGGCTCATGTACCAATGAAACCTGGGCAGTTCAGTACGGAAAGGCGTTCAGAACCCCGCACCTTTCCGGAAATGTTGGTTGGTTTATGTGGAGCCAATCTAATTCCAAAGAATGCTCACCAAAAGTCCAACAGTTGGCCTAGCTATAGACCAACTCAGATAAGTACGGGGCCCTTCCTGTATGGATCAAAGTTGAGAGGTACCAAACCTGGACGATTCTTGGGCATGGTGTGGTCCTGAAAACTAGGGCAGCAATGGACCCACCAAAGTTGCCATGGTTTTTCTTGGGCACTTGGATGGGCCGCGGAAGGTTGCCTGCTTTGCTTAAGGCGATTAAGGGGTTCAAACCGGTTAGACATGGTACGACTACTTCAGGGCGTTCAGGCTGACCTTTGGTCTCACATGATGACCATCATCATGATCATGATCTCTAGCAACCACCAATATATATATGGCAATGATCATAAAACTTGTTTAGAAATGCAAAGTAAGTCATCTACAAGTGGTCATGGCTAGCAAGTCCTCCAGGTCGAAGAAAACAGAGTCGCCATCAATGAGCGAGACAAAAAGTGTTCCACCAAAAAGTTTTTTTTTGTCTGCACCCTCCAGGCGGACAATTCTGCGACGCCACATTCCCAGCTTAGCCTATATTAGACCCAGCCTCGCATGTGTTCCATACCATTTTGACAACCGTTTTGTTTCCTAAACTCTCCGATCTATTTCTGGGGGAGGCCATTCTACTAGGATCCACTTTGGGAAGCTATAGGAAACTCTGCTGAACTCACGGCCCCAGTCCCAGTGACATGGTGATGGGCGAGTCAGGGATATAAACAAATGACCTCACCGCGGACACAGGAAGGGTAGCTGCGAAAAATTATGGGCTCAAGCAACAAGAATGTGGACTTGACCCTGAGGTTTAATCATCAAAATGTCTTAGCCGTCTCAGCTAATTTAACTGCAAAGAATAGCCATTTCTTCCTCCAACAGGCTGAGTTCAACGGCAAAATGGAAGGGACTCCAAGCAAGAAACGTAAGTGGGGCAGTGATGGATCAAAGCACTGTAGCCTTAAAGAACTGGATGGTTTCGTACTTCAAAAAAGGCCAAAGTTCTGACCTTTGGCCAAACAGCCCACAAATTTGACAAGTTTCAGGACCTTTTTTGAAATAAGCACTTTGGGGGGCTGATGAGTTTGAAAGGGGAACCCCACCCACCTGCAACACAGGAGTCTCTCGGGCATATATGGCATATCTTGCAGATTTGATTTGACTGTTGATCAAGCTGTGCCATTGATTTGACCGGTGAACTCAGGCCAACATTGGTTGCGGAAATTCCCAGCCTGCCCGGTTCATCCAATTTCAGTTGGCACCAGGATTTTTTCTTTTAATTCTTGACTGCCTGTGACTGGGCAATCTGCCCATGTATGGCCCAACAATGACCCACTAACCTGCACGGATTTCATGTTGACCCATTGTTCAAGTCCGGGTCCAGCGGCTGTTCCCAATAATCGATCCAAGCATTCGCGTGCGTGGCCTCAGCGATGTGGCAAACCCAATCAACTCGGATTGGGGACGGTGTACACTACCCATGTCTGGTAAGGTCATGTAAAAATTGAGATGGGCTGTGGCCTGGGGGTTGCCATATTCATGACTTTCCAGATTGAATAGGATGCCTACGAGGATAGTTCAACTCCTTTCCAGAGCAATGCGCTGGTGCATGAAGTCAAGGTGTTTTTCATCAGAACGCAGGTGCAGGCCCAGTCTCTCAGGACGCAAGGGCGCAGAAAATGATCCAAACGATCTAAATCCTAGCTAATTGTGCATGAATTTGCATGGGCCACAGGTCCAATATCAAATTTTGGAAGCTTGAAAATGTGGGAAAACACACGAATTTCGGGAATCCCGAGGTAGAAGCGTGCAGTTGTTGAAGTGGCGGGATCTGTTTACATCAACCAAATGGCCCATGGCGAGTTGGAAAACCACGTCACTAGGGCCACTGGGGTGACCAAGCATCATGCCTCCAGCGCCCGTCTCTGCACATTAAATGCTGCGTGGTGGATTGAATCCATCCCACCAATAAAAGTGGATGATAGTGGATGAGTGATCCTCCAACAAAGGATGGACAAGAACGGCTCTTTGAATCCACCATCGAGCTTTCGCCTTGTCGCCTTGTCAAGTGCTCAAGCACCACCCTCAGTGCGGTCAGAAACAACAGCTGATTTTCGTGATTTTCGGGCAAAACAGCTGCCATGAAGCCAGAGATCAGCAGAACGAAAATCCCTCAACTTCCATGACTTGTGGACCACAAACACCGCAACTACACTGAGATTCTTCTTCTCATCTGTCCAAATCGGCCCTAGCTTGGCTCTTTGACCATGCTCTGTCCAAATCGGGCAGGGTCCAGGCTGGTGTCAAAATCAAGTTCTGGGAATCCCTTGGGCGATCGCAGGATGTCCAGCTTCAGCAATTTTGGGGTGAGGTTCTTGTTGGCTGCCAAAATGGCCCATTGCATCCCATTGCCATTTAAGGGAAGAAATTGAAAAGAGAAAGCACCCCTGACAACAAATCAGAGTCCGAGTTTGGTCTTTCTGCCATCATCTGGTTATTGTTGCCTTGATGCGAGCCCAAACATCTAGGCCATTGGGGATCATCCTTCCTAAATATCGTTGAGATTCAAAGTGAAAAATATGGCTTCGTCTGGATGAAACAAGGCACCCTTGAATCCACTAGGGTTAATTCCTCATCATGTCCCCCCCCAACACCCCCAAAACCCCCAAACAAAAAAGAAAAACAATAATAACTGGGACATACTAGTTCATCTAGTTCCCTATTTTCAAACAAAGCCTTAGAGGAAACCACCAGCATCCACCTGCTTTCACTCATTTTTGGACCCTGGAACTTGGATGACCTTGACCCAGACCCATTTTTCTGCCCGGAAAAAAAGGCATGCAACCCCTTCTGCCATGGCTTCAGCACCGCAGGTTGAAAATGTGGGACACCTTAGTGCTGGGAGGATCAATGGCACCCAACTGGGGTGTGCGAGTCTATCTTTCAAAAAAATATATAGATAAATGAACATATAAACATAAATTACATGAAAAAATAGGGAGAGAGAGAGAGAGAGTGAGAGAGAGAGAGAGAGTGAGAGAGAGAGAGAGAGAGTGAGAGAGAGAGAGAGAGAGATTGATGAATTGAGTGATTGATGGATGGATGGATACATAGATACATAGATACATAGATAGATAGACATACAGATAGATCATTAGATAGATCATTAGATAGATCATTAGATATATCATTAGATAGATCATTAGATAGATCATTAGATAGATCATTAGATAGATCATTAGATAGACAGACAGACAGACAGACTGATTGATTGCTTGATTGATTGACTGATACCTCGGAATACAACAGATGGAATGTAAGCAAAGTTAAGTCGGCTACTTGACCAATTGCCAACCGCCACTCTTGGTTTCTCCCCACGTATCTTGCTTCTCCCCAATCTCTTGTTGACTAGAAAAATCCCAAACATTTGCCTTCGGTTGTCCCTTATCAATATACAGGTTGGGCCTGCGGGGCTTTCTTTGGCCGAAAATCCTTTTGATTTGATCACCTCTGAAAGGAAATTGATTGCCCCTTCTCAGTATCTCACCAACCGCAACTAACTGCAAACCAAATTTCTGGATATATCTGCACGGTGAAAACATGGTACTGTAAGGTTGTAGTCATCCATCCCATACTCATGGGAATCCCTATGCTAGGCATATTACACCCAATTACATACTGGATTGATGACAGTCCCCCAAAAATAGGAAAACAAACCATGTTTTCGCATGGTACACGTAACGATAATTCACCCACCTGAAAGGACCAAACTCCGCTCCTTTTGGGATGATTCCCCCTACGGAAAAAAACATGAAAAAACATCATTCAACCGCGACGTCGCGACGTGAAGCTGTGATCAAATTCATCCAAGTGATTGATAGTTCTTCTCCCTCTTGTAGATCACATCCTCATGATATCCCCAGAATATCCCCACATTATCCATAGATTGATGTTTCATTCCCCATCCCCCATGGCCCCCATGGGCAAGGATCATCCTCTGAGGCAACTTCAGGCGCCCAGCAGAGCGGACCACTCTTGGCTTTCGATTTCCGTCATCCTTGGTGGCACCGTGGCCCCGAAGACTTTTTAGGGGATCCCTGAGTGACCAGCTCTTGAGCGTTTGGTGTCGGATACCGGGGAGAATGGGTTCCCATGGTTGGGACGTTGAGAAATGCAAGGGGGTCTGACTTGAAAATGCTAGTCAGCTAGTCTTTTAAGTTTTAACTGTAAAAGGTGGCAGTTGCAACTGGCAAGCACGGTTGCAGTGATGGTCCCCAATCCCAGCTATTTTGCCGAGCGGCGGATCGTCTGACCAGAACTTTCCAACTCCGACCTTGGTGGTGGTATCGATGTCGATTTTTCAAGACATTTCCGATGGGAAATTATAGTTTGAGGGAAATTGATGAAAGTTGATGTGTCCTAAGGAACTTCTGATGGAAAACCATGACGTTTTAAACCCCCAAAACACATCAGTGACTTTCTGTAAATCTCGGCACCAACTTCTGGGATGTTGGAGCCACGCTGCCCATGTGGGATGGAGGCGGAACACGATGAATTGGTGCCACGAAGACTAGTTGTTTGTTCCTGTTGATTCCACAATGTCCTATTTGTACTTCGTTTTGGTGGCCTATTCGCACTTCGTTTTGGTGGCTACCCAACACGTTTCCAGTAGCCCAGTCGGGCAGTGAGGTATCCACACGTCAGATTCTGCTTGGTGCTTCTTTGTTTGCCAGTGAGGTTACAGGCACCTCACCCAAATAAATGACCTACAAACATGAATAAAAATGATACATGATGCAAAGGTACCTAGAAGAGCCGACAAGTCGAAGGGGTTTCTGGGAAGTTGATTTGGATCACAAACGGATCACAACAGCGCTAGCAAGCCCCCCAAAAGAAGGCCCAAAAACAGCCAAAATGGTCCTCAAAAATGTGGATGTTAAAGCACCGAAGAATTTGGTGGACTGATGGTTCCAATCACTGGACGTCCTCTAAGACGGTCCGCATGTTTTCTCCGTATCTTGGGGGGGGGAAACTTCCCCCATTTGGCTGCGGAAGGTGCAGCGCGCCCGCCAACCGTCATTGGATTATGTTCATTTACTGTCATTCTTGTAACTAATAGCTTTCTCCAAAAGCATGATCTCCAATTTGAGTCACAAACTCTGGGATAATCAAACTCCTCAAAGAGCTACAGTCACGAAAAGCAGCAGGCCCAATTTGAGTCACAGACTCTGGGATAATCAAACTCCTCAAAGAGCTGCAGCCAGCAAAAGCGCTATATCCAATTTGAGTCACAGACTCTGGGATTGTCAAACTTGTCAAAGAGATGCAGCCATCAAAAGCACATAAAAGCACTATGTCCAATTTGAGTCACAGACTCTGGGATGGTCAAACTTGTCAACGAGCTGCAGCCAGCAAAAGCACTATATCCAATTTGAGTCACAGACTCTGGGATGGTCAAACTTGTCAACGAGCTGCAGCCAGCAAAAGCATGATCTTCAATCTCAAATTGGATCTAGTGCTTTGAATGGCTGCAGCTCATTGACAAGGTTTACCATTGGGATGGTCAAACTTGTCAAAGAGCTGCAGCCAGCAAAAGCACTATATCCAATTTGAGTCACACACTCTGGGATTGTCAAACTTGTCAAAGAGATGCAGCCATCAAAAGCACAATATCCAATTTGAGTCACAGACTCTGGGATGGTCAGACTTGTCAACGAGCTGCAGCCAGCAAGAGCACTATCTCCAATTTGAGTCACAGACTCTGGGATAGTCAAACTCCTTAAAGAGCTACAGTCACGAAAAGCGTCATGCTCAATTTGAGTCACAGACTCTGGGATGGTCAAACTTGTCAAACAGCTACAGCCACAAAAAGCAGCAGGCCCAATTTGAGTCACAGACTCTGGGATGGTCAAACTGGTCAAAGAGCTACAGTCACGAAGAGCACCCTCTCCAATTGCCGTCACAGAGTCCGGTCCGGGATGACAATTCGCAACAAGCTTCGGCATCGCAGAAAGGCAAAGGGTTGGATGACTGATTCAGTGCTAGGGATGCGTATGTCACGCGACTCCTCCGCCCTGCTGCCACATGCCCTGGCACGCTCAAGTGCCGGCGGGACGTAGAAAACAACCTGCACTTTGGCAGAGTTGAGGATAGACTCTGAGACCGTTGTCTCGAGATCATTCAGCTTCTCCCCGGTATTCAGGATCAACTCTACGGTGCTCAGTCTCCGGGTGAGTTCATCCTCTGATGGATGGAAAACCTTCACTTCCTCTTTCAACTCTCTGATCGTCATTTCTGGCGATACTTCAAGGCTGTAAACCTTTCCACTGAGCAGTTCCACACTGATGCTCCTTGCCATGGCACTTCGCAATTTTCTATGCAGTAACTCTCGCCTTGAACCACTAAGCCCTGGAGCCAAGCATACATGTATGTATACAAACGAGATTCTAGTGGATCATGTGCGATATAGATGTGTGTGTGTGTGTGTGCGTGATTCTATGCCATGATTGGAGGTCCAATTTTGCATGCAATTCACCCAGATTCATTGCCAGATGAGCCACGCATTTGGGCCACGTGAAGCGTTTCTGAGTGCTTCGGAAGCCTGCGCTGCTGATCATCTGCACTTCCTGCTCCTGGGCTCGATCTGGGTGCATAGGCAGCTGTTTGAATTGGTACCCTCTGGTCATTTAACAGTTAGCTATGGAAGTCATGGCCCATTTAGATGATTTACCTAGTGAAAATGGTGGTTTTCCATAGCTATATTCAATTACCAGAGGGTAATGAGTGATTTGATCAACAAGGAAGTTGAAGGGCTTAGAATCTGGAGATGGTGGAGAATTACGTCCATTTATAGCACTGGTCGGCAGGTGTCCCCAGATACTGTACGGTATAAAGACCGTCCAGAATGGTGCAGATATGTTTTTTCTACTTCATAATTTGCAGGTTTCCAACATGTGCCACTTGTAATTGTGGGGGTTGCTATCTCAGTCATATCATGAGTCATATCATGACGTGTGTCCAAAGGTTTTCCAACCAGGGATTGGTATGAATGATTAGGAAACATCACCAGGGGATGGCCCTTGGCAGTTCCAACCAAGATGTACATTTCACCACCCGAGGCTAGCAAGCAAATCAGTAGCGACTGGGACGTTCAGGCGACCGTATCTTTCTGGCTTTGGTTACTGTACATCTATTGCCGATGACAACTAGATAATTACCCTGATGAGCCACTGTAGCCATGGTAGCGTCATCCCTCCCGCAAGAAACACCCCTCAGGGAGCCTCAGAAATTCTAAGAAACCCTAGTTTCGCATATTCCAGCATTGAATCTATTCGTGTGTTGGAGGCCCATCTGGACTTTCTTCTGAGTAGTGAAGCGGATTATACTATAGTCAGAAGGAAGCTAGCCCCACAATGAACAATCATGGTTGATGGCTCTTGGTCATTTCCAATCGAAAATTGGAGCTCCCATGCAGAGTGGCACTGCTGCTGCAGGGCTTTGTAGCTCAGGGTTTTCATTGAACCACTTTGGGGGTGATTTCCTTTGCCGGTCACCCGCATGACTCCCAAGCTTCGGTGAGCTCAAAACTGAACATGTCCAAATACTCTTCCATCCTTGGCTGAAGGCTGGCAGGGTTCCCTCCGGATCGGCTGGGTTGCAAAGTTAATACCACAAAAGAACCGTTCATTGTCATTCAGGTACCCTCAGCTAAACCAACATACCCATGGAAAATCCCCCTTTCAATTGGTAAATCAACTATTTCTTCAGGGCCATCTATACCATAGCAAACCGTTAAAAATGACCAGAGAGTAACCCCATTTCATCCCCTTCATTGCTGGATAGATTCCCACGAAATCCCATTCAACCCCATTAGCCAGGTCTAATTACGGGAAAATCCCATTACATCCCATCAAAACTCACCATGAAACCACTAGGACTCACAAAAATTCATCATTCAATGACCACGAAAAATTACCATAGGCTACCAATTCAACTAGAAATGGAGGTTTCCTAAAATAGGGGTACCCCCAAATCATCCATTTCAATAGGATTTTCCATTATAAACCATCCATTTTGGGGTACCTTTATTTTAGGAAACCCCAAATGGCCATCTGTACCATGGCTATGGTAGTTTACCCAAGGCTATGTCCCCAACGAATCCGACGATCCAAGGCTCCGCTGGGGGTTGCTCGTTGTGGTCACCAGCACACGGCTGGTCTGATGGCCCCAGCGCAACAGCACCTGGTTGTGTCCCTACATCATTCACCGTGATTTCTTGTGGGTGTTGATAAGAATGAGGAAAATGGTGAATTAATGATCATTTCATGGTGATTTGATGGGGAAATAATGGTTAATGGTGGTTATGAATGATTCATCATAGCCAATATTGGTCAATCATTGATAATAATTGACAATCAAATGGTATATTCAATGGGATTTACCCTCTGGTAATCAAACAAGGCAAGCTGCCGATGGAAAATCATCAAACTCGTTGGGCCATTTTCCGGCGCGCCATGTTTGACTACCGAAAGGTTAATTCCATACCATTAATCAGTGTTTTCTGTTAACCATTATTTAAAAGCATTAATTATTCGCCATCACTAGCCATCATCAACCATTGTCAACTATGATAAAATCCATACGTAACCATTTATGACCATCTATTAACCAAATATTAACCATCATTCACCATTATCAACTATCATTGAAACCATGCACAATGTATTAACCAGCATTTACCCTCCGGTAATCAAACGTGGCAATTAGAAATCCCCGAACTAAATGGAAGTTTTAATGGGAAAATCCCCTAGAAATGGAGGATGTTCCATTGCCATGTTTGATTACCAGAGGGTATTCACCATTTATTCACCATTCATTCACCGAAGGATCGCCTGCCCCAGCGTCTTCTGGTGCCGTTCCGCCAGCTCTTCCAGGGTCTCCCGCAGCAGCGGCGCAGCGTCCAGGGCGCCACTCCTCCGAAGCGGTGAACCCCCGGTTGGGTTGGATGGGTCAGGAGGTAAAAACAAGTGATCAATAGGGTAATAAGTAATACCCTCTGGTAAACTAACATAACTATGGATAATCACCATTTCTACTGGGAAAATCCACTATTTCTATGGCCATGTTCAATAGCTATGTTAAATTACCAGAGGGTAAGTGGTCAGAATAAATTGCAATGAATTGTTAGATGTGAATGTTAACATAGCTAGAATAAGCCAGTTTTGAGGGGTGAAATATGCTATGATAGGGTAAGGGTAATGCAAAGGATTCTTGACCACTCGGGGCTATAATTTGCAGATGAATTGGGTTTTCCATTAAAGCTGGGGAAGATTCGCCTTTAGGAAATCCTCATTGTTGGGTGGGGCACCTTTGGGGGGATTGGTGAAATCGCCATGAAACAAAGTGTTGGTGAAGCAAGGGTCAATCACCAGGTAGCTGCCACTCTAGGTGCAGCACAAGTTGTAGACGTCAGCAGCCTTTTGCACCCTTGAGAGGGAAAGAAAGGGATTGGATAGGATTGAAAGTTACGAAACCTGCCACGTGTGCATGGTCACATCAGTTGTGTATGACGCAACTCACACGGGTCAAAAAGAGAGAAAAGAAACGAAGTCAGGTCAGCCTTCAGATCTCTCCTCTGGATCGTGCATCGGCCAGATCGCCAATTGTCCAGGCTCTCAGGGGAGACAGTGCACAGTCAGGATGTCGAGGACCGTTGTCGGATGCGCCAAGGGCTTGGCTGCAACGACGGCACCAGTTGATCTTCAAGATCTCCCTGTCAGTTCGGTCTTTGGCACAGTAGTAGCTCGAGTGCCAAAACCTAGAGCCATCATCCATGTAGATGAAACTCTGTGCTGCTCGGTGCACCGCGTTGGCTGCAGTGTGCGGTCCATAGTCCGCTTGGTAGTCCTTGTAGGTCTTGAGCAATCGCTGATAGTCAGCAATGCGATCTTCCAAAGCAGCTCGAAGTCGAACTTTGTCGCGGTGATGCATGTCGATCTCTCTTCGGAGACCTTCCACTTCGTCACGAAGTCTTTGGGCAGCAGTTTCATCTGGTTCTCTTTCGGGTTCTGGATGAGCCATAGGAGAGTTCCATCTCCACCAAAGGTAGCTCAAGAAGATCACCAGGATCGTCGCCAAGAGCACCAGGAGGATGGTCAGGAACTCAGCAAAGTCGAAGTAGGACTTGTCCTGCATCTTGCACTCGTCAGGGTTGAAGTCAATGTTCTGGGCATAGGCTCCAGTCAAAGCAGTGAACATAGCTTGCAGAGCTCTCTTGGGTTTCTTGATGGCATACATCTCGGTGTTGCGCTTGCGGGTCGCAGCATCTTTCTTCTTTGAAGCTTGGAAAGACTCATCAGTCTTGAGGCGAGTCACATGAGATCGGAGACGATCTGCTAGTAGCTGTCCAGCACTTTCCTTTGTTAAACCATCAGCGTACTGCAACTCTGATGATACCCAGGCAGTCTTCCCATTAGCACATGAAAGTTTGTCCTGAGTGACAAGGACCTCGATTGTTGTCCTCCTTGATCAGCATGTCAAACAATGCTTTCGCATCGATGACCAGCTTGGATTCGTTCTGGGCCTTGGCGGTCTCCACGGCTTCCAGCTTCTTCCATGGTGCCCAGATCAGATTCCAAAACGTAGAAACGTAGAGCAAGGAGTCGGCAGCCTCAGACGCTGCTTGAGACTCAGCACTCAAAGTGCTCCTGGCCACTCGGGCCAATTTCCAACTTCTCCAATCGAGAACCACATAGTTCCCTTCTGCTCCATCTTGGGCCACTCCACGACTGGTCATCAAAACCAGGTACCCTCCTTGAGAGGACAGGTCTTTGCGGGTTGCAAAGCTGGCGTCAGAGTAGGCCACAAAGCTCACCTGATCTCGATCAGCAACATGTTGAAACACCAGTCCACAATCTCCATTGGACTTGGCAAAGCGTAAGGCTTTGTTTGCTTGCTCGATCGTTTTGATCGTGGCTTTGGTGATCTCCCCGGAAAGCATGCTCACTTGAGCTTGTAGATGAGGACTGGTTTGTGTGGCTGGCCATTGCNGCTTGCTCGATCGTTTTGATCGTGGCTTTGGTGATCTCCCCGGAAAGCATGCTCACTTGAGCTTGTAGATGAGGACTGGTTTGTGTGGCTGGCCATTGCAGGGCACCCAAAAGTGCACGTAGTTGAGTCCTCTCACCCTCAGTGACAGGAAGGTCATGTTGGCCAGCTCTGTGCTTGTCCACCGTGATTGGTTTGAGCTTCTTCACATAGTTCTCATGGTAGAGCTTCCACTTGTTCTCTCCNGACAGGAAGGTCATGTTGGCCAGCTCTGTGCTTGTCCACCGTGATTGGTTTGAGCTTCTTCACATAGTTCTCATGGTAGAGCTTCCACTTGTTCTCTCCAATCTTCTCAACTTGGCATCCACAGTATTCCAAGCTGTCACCAGTCACCCATTCCCTGAAGTTGAAGATGCCCTTCAGTGTCTTCTGAAGTTCTTCTCCACGAGGATCATCTTGTAGAACGCAGCCAAAGAGGTCATCAACATGCAATCCAAAAATTGCAATGAGCTCGGGCTCCTCGAAGTCTCCTTCTGCTGGTGGTATCGGAGGTTTGTCGAACACCAAAAAGCAGCAGGCATCCAAGGGATGTTGAACAATCTTCCCCTCACCAGCCTTGAGAATTTGTTCAGATGCCTCCTCAAACCAAGCTCTTGGAGCGTCACACAAACCGTACATGGGCTTGACCAGGCGCATCAGCGTCCCATGACCAGGCTCCAGCTCCAAGATGGACTCCGCGTCCTTGGGCAGCTTGATCCAAATGACTCGCTCTGATTCAGGTTGATAGGGCTTTCCTTGGAGAAAAGCAGTCGTGATGTCTGCTGTGAATGGAGACATCTTTTTCATAGTTCCCACAGCCATGACCATGTTCCGAGACATCCTCGTCAGTGTCGGTGCTGTGGTGTTGAGTTTGCCGGATAGTGCATCAGGATCTTTGAATCCTTGGACTACTAACCTCGCCTTGGCTCTGGGTGAGCCATCTGCATGCTTCTTCCAAGTCAGGATGAAGTGCGCCTTCAAGATGCGCTTCTCATCAGCATTCTTGCCACTGTCGATGAACCACACCTTGTTGGCAAAGAAAGAAGCCAGCTCCTTGGACTTTGCCTCACGAAATGCCAGGCGATCCGCAGCACTCATGTAGCGCTCGGACAAGTTCTGAGGTCCACCGGACTCCTGCAAGTAGGCTTCCTCATGGGCATGAAGGTCTGCCGTGTTGAAGCATCTTNTCCACCGGACTCCTGCAAGTAGGCTTCCTCATGGGCATGAAGGTCTGCCGTGTTGAAGCATCTTCGAGACTCATGTCTCCAGGAGTTCTTGAGCTTGAATCGAGTCTCGCCAGTCCAGTACTGTTGGTTGTACTTCGCCTTGCCCTTCTCATTGTTCCAGTTGTCCCGGATGAGAAGTCGATTCTTCATCTTAGTGATGCGCTTCTTCTCCAGGCAGTGCAGAGGTACTGGGCAATTGGCATCAGTGGGCTTGAAAGATCCAAGGCGCGGCACATAGTGTCTGCGCACCAAGTAGTTTCCATCAAGGTGCCAGTCATCTTGAGGCTCGTTGAGGGCCAGGAATCCATTTTCCACACGCCACCCCATGGGCAGGTCGGCCTTGACCACATCAACGTCGATGTCGCAGTAGAGATGGGCCTCATCTGCAGTTGGTTGTGGTTGATAAGGCTCGCTTCTGTTCTCATGGGTTGCTGTGGATGTTGGTCCATATGGCTTTGCATTGCGGATTGGCAGTGTCTCAAGTCGCTCATGGCGTCGTCGAAGTTGATCGAAGGTCGGTCTTGTTGAGGCAGGCTCCTCAGTTGAAGTTGGATGCAGTGCTTGGTCAACTGCTCCAGCTGGAAGTTCTGCAAGCTCTGGTGCTGGTGTCATTGGATGATTCGGCTCTTCACTCGGCTCCTTCTCATCTTCATCTGCACTCATTGAAGGGGTATCCAGAGCATCAGGCACTGGTACTTCCTCAGCATCCATCGGTGCAGCAGGAGGGTCTTCACCATCATGTGGTCCAGAGTGATGTCCACCAGAATCTCCATGTCCANCATCAGGCACTGGTACTTCCTCAGCATCCATCGGTGCAGCAGGAGGGTCTTCACCATCATGTGGTCCAGAGTGATGTCCACCAGAATCTCCATGTCCAGATTGATTGACAACTCCAGAAGCGCCAGGATTGGGTGGTGCTGGAGTAGGTGCCAAACCCATTGTGTCGTTAGCCAGAGTGTTGCGAACTTCAGGATCACTGTCGTCGGAGAGGTTGTTCTGATCCACAAAGAAGGTGGTGGTACCCGTCCACAAATAGTGGAGGTTCCGTCGTGGTTCACCATCAGTCCAGTCATCTCGAATCCTCAGGTTCTCGGGGATCATGCCCTCTCGCCTGATGGATGTGTGTCGATCAGGTCGGAAGAGATGTACTGGTACTCCGTCAAATTGTGGATCAGGGGCAAACAGATGGTTCCTGGGATTGATGTGATGGCGGGTCCACACACGACCCTGATCTGATGAAGACCAATAATCTTGGTCATCCTCAAAGAGCTCAGAGATGGCTCTGTCCCGCTTTGTTCCGCGGGGTGGACCAAGATCAGTCTCATCGAAGTACTCCCGGTCCAACTCCTCAGTCTCTTCGTCGGAGTCAACTTCATCTCTCTTCCTCTTGTTGGTCTTGATCAAATCGGTGAAGTGTGTCACCCCACGGCTCCTCACACCAAAGAGCGCCAACTTGGCACGGTCCAAGGGGTCCATTGCCTCCTGCACGTTGGTCTCCTTGTGGATGGCCGGTTTGACGTGTTCAGGAGCTGCTCGAAGTAGTGATGTGCCGTGGGCAATCCAGTAGATGTCACCTTGAGGTCCAGCATCACTGATCTCTCTCATCACCACAATGGCAGGCCCCTTCCATCGAAGTTTGCTCCCAGCAGCTGTTCCATCTCTCCAGTAGTAGCATCTGTCACCAGTTGACAGGATGTTTTGCTGTCCAGTGAACTTCCTGAGGAGGGCTCTTCTCAGTCTCGAGTCGATGTTGGCCTTGTTGACGGCATCGGCAGCGACACGCTGCAACTCCAGCTTCTCACGGAATGCCACTGTCGGGTCAAGCTGTGCTGGATTCATCTCAATGCTCTCTTCCATGAGCAAACCAGGCACGTGAGGTGTGTAGCCCAGCGTCCACTGAATTGGACTGTACCCACTCACATTGGGCATCCGGTTCACCTGTGGGATCACATAGTTGAGGGCANGTGAGGTGTGTAGCCCAGCGTCCACTGAATTGGACTGTACCCACTCACATTGGGCATCCGGTTCACCTGTGGGATCACATAGTTGAGGGCAGTGATCACGCACTCCGGGTCGTTGATGACCAGGTCTGGGCGATCCATGAGAAAGGATGTCAGGGCTTTTCGAACCACTTGATGTCTCCTTTCGATGATGGCCAGCCTCGTGTGTGCTTCACCAGGACTGATGTGAAGTTCCACTCCAAGTTCAGCACACCAATCTCGGATGGCCTCACTGCTCCAAGCTCTGTGCTCATCGACACAAAGTCGTTTCATCGGCCCAAAGTGGCGTATCCAACCACGTTCCACACCCTTGATGAACTCTTCAGAGCTCTCGGTCATGAGGACCCGGCCAGCCACCAGTCTGGTGGTCACGTCAGAGATCATGAGCACTGGGATTGGTCGTGCTCGGCCAGGGATGGTCACCCACATGGTGTCTGCTTGGATGCGGTCATTGAAAGTGGTTGCTCTTGGAATAGAGCTCACTGGGTTTCCACTTGGTCGTTGATGTAGTTCACAAGTCTCACATCTGAAGTGCTCAGCCGTGTTGACGAGGATCTCACTAGCCCCTTTGTCCTTGAGCAGCTTGACCAGCTCCTTGTTGGTCGGATGGCCAAGATTGCGATGAAGTCGCATGATGGTCCTTCTTGCAGTCCGTGGCTGATAGGCCCCAAGTCGCTGAAGAACTCCACGTCCTCGCTCAGGGTTCACCACCGGATCTGGCTCTCTCATGGACTCCGTCTCGGACTCCTCATTCTGCTCAGCTTCATGTCGTCTGGCAGCTCGCTCTTGACGTTCATCCTCAGCAAAGGCTTGTTCATGTGGATCACCATAGTGCAATGGGTCGTTGTAGATCCTGAGCACCGTGTCCACGATGGCGTCACAGAAACCTTGCTGATATCGACCACTGGCTCGTGCTCGATTGCCAATTCCAGGACTGCTCCCTTCGATTGGAAGGTGGTAGTGATCCTCCTCACACACCATGGTCATCTGCAGAGCGGCCATTTCATTGGTCCATTGAAGACTCGTAGGCTTCTTGATGAACTGCAGGACCATGTCATTGTCAGGCAGCATTGAACCAAATTGGCATTGGTCGCATTCAGCACGCCAACCAGGCAGTGATTCCAGTGTTGGGGTTTTCCAGGAAACTGCGTATCGAGGTTGTTCCAGGGCGGCATCACGGCCTTCTCTCCATTGTTTCAAGTAGGCCTTCTTGCACATGGTGAGGTGGGTCGCCTCCTGAAAGTCTCTCTCGGCCTCCAGCGCCTCGATCTCAGCCAGGGTGTGCAGATTAAGGTTCTGCAACGTTGACCACTTCTTGCAAGGTGGTGCCAGCCAGATAAACTCAGGGCACACCTTGTCCAAGAGCTCCAGAAACTCACGTCTCGTCTTGGCCTTCTCGAAGTCCCAGCCATTCAGGAGATCGAAGGTCATCACCTTCCATCCATGCTTCTTGAAGGTGCAGGCCAGCAGGGCATCACCTGAGTAAACTTCCCACATCACCGGAACTCCTCGTTCATGAGCTTCCAAGATGTTCTCCATCGTCTATTGTTGTAGTGAAGATGGATGCTCTTCAAGAGCTTGGGTGTGATCTCACGGCGGATGTCCTTGTTGTCATCCGGGATGTCCACAGCAGGTTCTGGTAGTGGAACGCATCCAGCTCCCTCAACATTGTTGTAGTAAGCACGCTCAGGTGCTCGACGACCAGTGGCTACCAGATAGTCCTCCAGGGTCATATAGTCCACTGGGTTGTAGCCATGGTTCAGGAAGCCGTGAGTCTCATCCGTGACGAAGTCAAAGTTGACATTGTCGCCATTGGGGTCCAACTCCACACCCTCGTCAAGTCGAAGTAGGTATTCTCCTCGAGCACCAAAAGTTGCATCTTCCCAGGCTGAGGCAAGCACTGAAACCTTGGACTGGGCATAGTCTGTCTTCACCTCCAAGGCAGCCAAAATGGGTCGCCCAATCAGCAATGGTGTGGCTCCGTTCACCACGAAGCACTCAATGAAGCCATGTTGCCCTTTGATGTAGACCGGCAACCTCACAGACCATTCAGCAGCTCTCCGAGCATCACCACCGAAGGCAAAGGTCTTGTCCGTCGGCATGAACTGGTACCTCGAAGTTTTGAGTCCACGGTCTGACATGTGATCGATGATCTTCATCAACGTTTCATGGCCACACACCATGCTGCTTGCTCCCCCGTCTTGGATACCGAACCATCCATCAGGTCCAAGTGCAGGCTTGCCATCCTCAGCTGAATAGGAGGTGTCCGCCACCATGTTGGCTTGATGCTCAGCTTTCCGTTTCGAAGGTGATGTGGAGGTCGATGGACTGGAGCGGGCTTGTTGTGAGTTTGGACATTGTGCAGGGGTATGTCCCATCTTCCCACACAAGAAACATGGAGGTGGGTTCAGAGCCGATGCTTGATCGAACCATGACCTTTCGATCCAGCAGGGCCAGCATAGCCGCGACCTTTTCCTCCAGCTCGTCCTTTGCTCTTGCCCTTCCCCTTAGATCCTCCTCCGCTGCTAGGGGCTCGAGGATATTGAGATCCCGACCCAGTGGAACCACCCATGTTGGACTCAGGGCCAAGAGCCACGATGGGGTAAAATCCACGAGCAGCTTTGAGGTTCGCAAATTGGCGACGTGCATCTAAGTACGTCGCATATGCCTCCTCCAAGGCAGGATCAGCTTCTCCTTCTTGTCCATCACCACCAGCATAGGCATAGTTGGCCTCTTCGCCTTCAGCCATGCTCACCTCTTCCCAGCTGTCATCATAGTTGGCGGTGTCCTCATCCTCCAGGCCATAGGCATCTTCTCCAGCGTAGGACTCATCAAAATCCTCTGTCTCGTCAGCCTCATAGATCTCCTCAGCCGTGTAGCCATGCATCCGGGGTCTCCACAGATGTCCACGAGCTTGATGGCGATCACGTCCTTTGACCCATCGGCGGTCATCTCCAGACTTCCCCTTGTAGTCTTGGCCCAGCAGGAAGTACATGTTCTCCTCGATCTTGTCCACCTTGAGGTCAGGCTCACGAGATTGGATGAGCTGCTTCTGCTCCAAAGTCAGGCCACTTCTCCGAAGCAACAGCCATCCAACCACATCCTCAGGGATTTTGATGTTGTGTCGTTCCAGCTCTCGAAGTGCCTCTCGATGTTCAGCACAGTATGACATCAGCGTTTGGTCATTGCATCTTCCCATCGAGTAGAAAAACTTCTCAAGCGCCCGGGGCATCTCGACTCTGTCATCGTACTTGAAGGCTTTGTCCAAAACCGACAGCACCTTTGCAAAGCCGTCCTTGTCCTCGATGTAGGACTCCACATTGTGTTCCACCTGCTTCCATGCGACACCTGAGAGTGATGTCAGCAGGTTGATCGTCGCTTCCTTCGTCTTCCCTTGAATCTCAAGTTTCATCCGGTAGAGGTTGATCCTTGATCTCCACTCCTTGTAGTCACCAGGCTTGTTACTGAAGATGGGGATGTATGTGTCCTTCATCGTCTCGACTCCGGACCCAGTTCCCTCACTACCTGCAGCTCCACCCCCATCAGTCTTTGGTCCCATTGTCCCCAATGATGAACTTATCCCAAATGAGGTACTTGTCCCAAATGATGAAGGTGAAGAGAAGCAAATGCTAAGTGCTAAGCCCGATCTCCTCTGAGATGTCCAGGATGAAGTGCAGAGGGCGAAGCAAAGAGCAATGCAAAGGCAGGTAGATCTCCTGGTCAAGGATCTGGTAGTAGGGCTCGTCCCGAAGATCCCTGGCAACGGAGCAGTTAAGCTCCGCTACCAATGTTGGTGTAGCAAGGGTTGAAACACCTGTTGAACCACCTCACGCCTAGGGGATTCCCTCCCTTGAGATGAAATGATAGAGGGAAAAGAAAGGAGTTGAATTGAAAGTTACGTGGTGCTACCCCATGTGGTATCATGGCATCAATTGTGTAATGACGCAACTCACAAATCATAAATACATACTAGATACAGACATACTGTGACATACTAACAAACAAACAAACAAACAAACAAACAAACAAACATACATACATACATACATACATACATACAGACACACACATAAACACATACACACATACACAGATACACACATATACACACACACCTACACACATACACATACACACATACACGCGTACACACATACACACATACACCCATACACGCATACACGCATGCATGCATGCATGCATGCATGCATGCATGCATGCATCCATGCATCCATGCATCCATGCATCCATGCATCCATCCATCCATCCATACATACATACATACATCCATACAGGCATACAGGCATACAGGCATACAGGCATACAGACATACAGACATACAGACATACAGACATACAGACATACAGACATACAGACATACATACAGACATACAGACATACAGACATACAGACATACAGACATACAGACATACAGACATACATACAGACATACAGACATACAGACATACAGACATACAGACATACAGACATACAGACATACAGACATACAGACATATAGACATACAGGCATACAGGCATACAGACATACAGACATTTACTGTAGACATATTGACATACATATCCAGATACCCATATATTCGATGCATACTGTGCTTTCTTTTTGAAGCATCACGCTCCGCCTCATCCGACAAGTTGATGAAGTTTGACAGGTGCCTTGCTTTCCTGGCCAAGGGCGCTCCAAATGGCTGCTGCCTTCGGAACCCTCCAGTACTTTGGACTCAAACCATTCGACGCCCAGAAGAAAAGCAATTTAAAGCAATCCAAACAGATTCAAACAGCCAAGCGGGTGAACCCCGGTCAGTCCTTTTGCACCTGCAGCCGACAATGCAGCCCGATGTGTGGGAGTGAAACTGTGGAAGGTGCCAAACTTGTTATTGGCAAATGGCCCTAACAGAACCGCATGAAGTGTAGCAAAGGGCTTTGCACATTGCATGTGCTCACGTGAAGCCTGTCTTTGGCATTGCTCTGTGCTTACCTGGAACTTCGTAGCCAACAAGCTGATTATGATTTTATCATATATCTTGAAAATATTTGCATCATCAAAGAAGTTTAGATGTCTAAACTCCGTTATAGGGAAAATATGGCAGGCGAAAAGTAGAGATGTGAAGGGGGCAGAGATGTGAAGAGAGTAGAGATGTGAAGAGGGCACAGATGTGAAGAGAGAAGAGGTGTGAAGACAGTACACAGAGTAGAGATGTGAAGAGTGTACACAGAGTAGAGATATGAAGAGGGTACACAGAGTAGAGATGTGAAGAGTGTACACAGAGTAGAGATATGAAGAGGGTACACAGAGTAGAGATGCGAAGAGAGAAGAGATGTGAAGAGAGTAGAGAGGTGAAGAGGGCAGAAGTGTGAAGAGAGTAGAGATGTGAAGAGAGTAGAGATGTGCAGAGGGCAGAGGTGTGAAGACAGTACACAGAACAGAGATGTGAAGAGAGTACACAGAATAGAGATGCGAAGAGTGTACACAGAGTAGAGATATGAAGAGGGTACACAGAGTAGAGATATGAAGAGGGTACACAGTGTAGAGATGTGAAGAGAGTATGGATGTGAAGGGGGCAGAGATGTGAAGAGGGCAGAGGTGTGAAGACAGTATACAGGGTAGAGATGCGAAGAGAGTACACAGAGTAGAGATATGAAGGGGTACACAGAGTAAGATGTGAAGAGAGATGAGATGTGAAGAGAGTAGAGATGTGAAGAGGGTAGCGGTGCGAAGAGAGTAGAGATAAGATGATTCAATGCGCTTTGCCATTCCGCTTGGTCATCTACGGTTTTTCCCCACCTGCCAGGTGAGGGTTGTCAGATTTTGTCAGAGCTGCTCGCCCGCCTTCTCCTTCTTCTCCTCCTCGTCTCCTCCTGCTCCTCGCCAGCTCCAGATCGCAGTGGGCACTGCCGGACTTCAACCGCGAGCCCCAGATCGCAGTGGGCACTGCCATGCGCTGCGGGAGTTCAGCCGCGAGCTCCAGATCGCAGTGGGCACTGCCGGGCTTCAACATGTATACATGCCAGATTGATTGCCGGAAAGAATGCCAAATAGAATGCCAGAAAGAATGCCAGATAGAATGCCAGAACGAATGCCAGATAGAATGCCAGATGGAATGTCAGATAGAATGCCAAGAGGAAGAGGAGGAGAGGACAACTCTGATGAAATCTAGAGACCGAAGGTGTCTAGATTTCATCAGAGTTGTCCTCTCCNATAGAATGCCAAGAGGAAGAGGAGGAGAGGACAACTCTGATGAAATCTAGAGACCGAAGGTGTCTAGATTTCATCAGAGTTGTCCTCTCCTCCTCTTCCCTGCAAGAAAGTTGTGCCAGAAAGAATGTCAAAATCTGTATGTGCAAGAAAGTGGCGCATGCTCCATGCTAAAGTTGAACTGAGGCCCGGAGATGGCAGTGGAATAGCTGCTGCATGTTGATATTCGCAGCCCTAGTGGACGCAGTTAAGCAGCGCTGTTGTGATTTGTAAGTCTTGTGGTGCAAAGTAGTACTGGGAAGTACCTTGTGCAAGCTTTGCGGTAAAGAGTAATATTGAGAAAAAATTGTGCGAGCTTTGCAGGACGAAGAAGTACTGGGAAGATCCGGGAAATATTTTGTGCAAGCTTTATCGTGCACAGTAATACGGGGAACTATTTTGCGCAACACTTGTAGCACGAGGTATTATTTTGTGAAAGCTTTGGAAAGCCAGGAGGAAGTTGCAGAGCAGGCGGAAGATGTGGCACGCCAGGTGAAAAGTTACTGCTGCCAGGCGAAAGTGTGGCAACGCCAGGCAGAAGATATGAAAGATTCGACATGCCAGGTGAAGTGCCTGACATGCCATCTAGCATGCCATTGGGAAAGCTGTAAACCAGTTGCAACTGCTGATGTGCCAGGTGAAAGCTGGAAAGCCAGGACAAAGTTGCAGAGCAGGCGGAGGATGTGGCACGCCAGGCGAAAGCGTGGCAACGCCTGGCAGAAGATATGATATGCCAGGTGACCAGGTGTAAGACCTGACATTCCAGGTGAGGCATTGGCTCTACTTAGCTTTTTTTCTGCGGGCCGGTACTGTATTGGCCAGCGTTTTTTGGCGTTGCAACCCCACGCCCCTACATGGATGGTTTCCGCCGCTCCCTGTTTTCAGTGTTTTCCATCCCCTTAGCCTGCTAGCTATGCAATCAGCAAGTATTGGGGCGGCAGCGGGTAGCTGAAAGTCATGTGTTAGGTAGGGACCAGATAGGTAGCTTGGTGGAGCCGGATTTGCCACGGGAAGCTTTGCCAGGCGAAAGGCTTCAGAGGCCGCGCGACAAGTTTTCGCAGGCCAACGGAAAGAATGAAAAAAGGAGACAAGGCGCCAGTAGCAAAACAGCTAGGCCCCGTCCATCCGAGTGATGAAACGGAATTCTTTTGAGATACTGGCATCCTGATCGTTTTGGTTTGTGAGTTAAGCAAGCGTCCATGAACGCTTGTATTATTTTGGACAAGTCGTTTGCCGCGCCCTGTTTCTGCAGGAGTCTTATTGGCTGTGGTGCCAGGGGCCTTCTAAAAAGGGAACGCGCGCGTCTTCCTTGTATCATTTTCTTCCCGAAAGCTCTTGCGAAGGGTTCTTCCCAAAGAACAACTACCAAAATCATCTACATAACATCTCCTACTTGCATCATCATCACATACATCTATTGCAAATCACATACATCATCTACATTATCTACATCATCTACATCATCTACATCCTCTACATCTACATGTACTCTACATTATCTACATCTATATCTACATCACATAACATCTCCTACTCACATCATCATCACATACATCTCATACAAATCATATATACATCATCTATATCATCAACATCATCTCATCTACATATACATCACATACATCACATACATCTCATACAAATCATATATACATCATCTATATCATCAACATTCACATCATCTACTCAGGAGGTAATACTCAGGAGTGAACACTCAGGAGTAAAACGATTACCAAAAACTCCTACTTCTCAAGTTCTTCTAAATACTCTCTAGGCGGCAGGGCGCCCAAATGTTGGTTTGCAAAACGCAATCCTTTCTCACGAACTGAGGTTCGATGCCCCAAAACTGAGGTAAAATTGTTTGTCGGGCTTTGCCCCGGGCAAACCTCTGCGGGGATCGTGCGTGTCGAACATACGAACGTGTGGTGAAATGCGAATTTTGTAGTGCGAAGTGCAACCCTTAATTTCGCACGAAATGAGGTTCGATGTGCAAAAACTGAGGTAAAATTGCGGTTTTGAAATCTCAGACGCAACCTTTTCGCGCAAAATGAGGGTCGAAGTGCAAAAATTGAAGTAAAATTGCGATTTTTGCATCTCAGATGCAAACCTTTTGCACGAAATGCGGGCCGAAGTGCAAAAAAATGAGGTAAAATTGTGATTTTTACATCTTAGGTGCAACTCTTTCGCGCAAAATGACGCTGGAAGTGCGAAAATTGAGGTAAAATTGCGCTTCGAAGCTTTTCTGTGTAAGAGCTTCTGTGTTGGAGTTTTTGTGTGCTACAGTAAGGATTCTCTATGTAAACGTGTCTGTGTGTAAACGATTTTTTCTGCAAAAGTTCCTGTGTGTAAACGTGTCTTGGTGTAAACGTCTTCCGTGTAAAAGTTGGTGTGTGTAAACGCTCTTCTGTGTAAGAGCTCCTCTGTGTAAACGCGTGGCTGTGTAAAAGCTGTTGTGTGTGTGAAAGCTTCTGCGCGCAAAGACTTCCCTGTGTAAACGCATGTGCGCGTGTTAAACGATCTTCTGTGTAAAAATTCCCGTGTGTGAACGCGACTTGGTACAAATAAGCTCTGCTGTGTAAAAGCTTCTTTGTGTGAAGAGGTCTCTGTGTAAATGCGTCGGTGTGTAAAAGCTTTTCTGTGTAAAAGCTCCGGTGTGTAAACGTGTCTCGGTGTAAAAGCTCTTCTGTGTAAAAGCTTGTGTGTGTGAACGCGTCTTCCTATACAAGCTCGTCTGTGCATGTAAAAGGGTCTGTGTGCTCAGGGTTTTGTGTGTAAATGCTCTTCTGTGTAAAAGCCCTGGTGTAAACACATTAGATACATCTCATAAGAATCACATAGGGGTTGTCATACAGGAGTTGTTCCGCAGGAGTTGTCATTCATCGTCATTCACCAACATCAACCATTATATCATTCATCGGCATTCATTCATCATCATTCAGTGATCAGCCTCCGTGCCTGATTGAGGCCGTCTTGCTGGGGAACGGCTTGCAGCGACAGCACCTTGCGGTGGCGACTGTCAAGGCAAAAAGGTTGGCTGCAGCTTGGCACATGTGCGGTGGCAGCGCATCCAAAAGAGGATCGATGAAACGGAGACCCCAATGTGATCTGGTCATGCAGAATTGCTTGGAGCGATTCCTTATTCCGCGGCCCCTGCAGCCGGAGTCCTCATTTTCCCGACGCCCCCCCGCCGGCTTGGTTTTGGAGTTCAGTTCCTGCCAGATGCTTGGTAGCCACGTCCCACTCATTCCCATTCCATTTGAAGGTGTGTCCAATTTAGAACCATCTGTTTCAGAAGCGCCGCGTGCGCAAATTTTTAGCTTAGGCCCAATGGCAAACTGTGGATCGCCGCCGCCTTAGCCTTGCAGCAGAAGCAACGCATGGCAGCCATGCCCCCCAGGCCTGGTATGGTCTCTTCGGTGTGCTTCTATTGCGGCTCCCAGATCCAGGCGCCTCCAGGCAACACTTTTCTTGCACTCGCTGTTGCTTCGCAGGTTCATTACTCCTTGCCTTTGATGCCCTTGAAGCCCGTGGATGAGGCTGTCAAGTGCCATTTTCTGCTGAGACTTTCCAGGATCGAGCTCGCACGCGTTTTGCAAAGAGTTCGCTTCTCTTACCATTGAAGGCACCTAAGCTGACGAGGCAAGAAGGGGACGCACCACGTTGGGATGAACATGTTTCATGTGAGCAATTAGTTCGGTGGTATTCAAGCCATCATAAAGATATTGGCTTGCCCCATTGGCAAAAGATACCGGGCTTGTTTTGTGCTGGAGGTTGCCATGGTACATGCAGGCAACAAATTCCCAGCGCAATCTGACGGCCAGGTGCAGCAAAAGCCACACGCGACCGATGAGATGGAGGTCCGCGTGGGACATCCGGGCATCAACTACCCCCTGCGGGCGGGGGCGGGGAACAAACGCCCCCTTCTGCAAGGGCCAATGTCAACTGGCTTCCCGGACTTTTGCAAACGGTTCGCTAGTCTTGCCATTGGAGACGCCAAAGCTGACGAGGCAAGAAGGGGGCACACCACTTTGGGATGAACGTGTTGCATGTGAGCAGGTAATTCGGTGGTATTCAACCATATTCAACCATCATAAGGACATTGGCGTCCCCCATTGGCAAAAGATACCGGGCTTGAAGTACTTTGCCCGAGGTTCGTAGTACGACGCGGTGCTGCGAAGTATTTTGCGCGGGAAGTACTTCGCGCAAGCTTTTCAGTACACAGTGGTACTGGGAAACATTTTTGCGCAAGATTTGTAGCAGGAACTAATGCTGGGAAGTATTTCGTGCAAGCTTTGTAGTACGAAGTAGCGCTTGGAAGTATTTTGTGCAAGCTTTGTAGTACGAAAGAGTGCTAGGAAGTAATCTGCGCAAGCTTTGTAGTACGAAGTAATGCTGGGAAAGCATTGCGTGCAAGCTTTGTAATAGTACGAAGGAGTACTGGGAAGTAATCTGCGCAAGCTCTGTAGTACGAAGTAATGCTGCGAAGTACTTTGTGCAAGCTTTGTAAAGAGGACTATTGGGAAGTAATTTGGATGACAAGCCCAAGGCGCATCGAGAGAAAGCGGCATCATCAGAAACAGAAATCGAGAGAAAGAAATGTCCAGTAGAAAAGACGCCCAGATCGACAGCAGGCAAGAAAAAGGGGAAAACATGTCAAAAAAAAACCGACCAAGAGAAAGTGGCATCATCAGACAATGGCGCCAGCAGAACAGAAATGTCAAAGAGACAGAATTCCAAGAGATGACGCAGTCAAGGGCCGTGACAACGAGAAAACCAGGCGTCGTTCCTATAGGTTCTCCCTTTTTTTTGACACTTCCTCCCCCTCTCGAAACTTCCGTCACCGGGCCCTACTTCTATATAAATTTTCCCTTGGTTTTCAACGTTGAAGTTTAACTTTGCCTTTGTCAATTTCACGACGAAAATTTGGTCCTTCAGGGCCGCTCATGTTTACCCGAGTACAATTTAGCCACGTTCATGATTCATAGCCAATATATGGTCCTCATGGTTGTCTCTCCCAATAAGGCAGCTGTTTCACGGCTAACTCTGAAACCCAAACGTCTTGAATCGGAAATTCAAATCTCCAAAGGTTCCAGACTTGTAACATGTTCCAGGGATACAGGTCTTACATGAAGTAAGCAGGTGAGAGGGCCAATTTTTTGTTGACCGAATTTTGGCAAGCAGTGTCACCGAGCAAGGTATCTATTTTGTTCTTTTAACGTCGAAACGGTCCCAAACTTGGGGGCCTAAGTTCACGCTTATTTCATGTTTGTTTTTTACAAAATATATCGGGGTTATCTTCACTGACTTGGAGATCCCACATGCTAGTAAACCAACATCTTTGATGGCACATTTTTGAGAACCCCCATGTCATGTTTCCCATAGTTAAAGAATATTGTCATGAGCCTTCTTTATTTTGTTCATCCATTTTATCCTTTTTGGCACGACCACAGGTGAGTTATATCTCTGGGGCCATCTTGAGCCATCACTCCTGTGTTGGCACTGCGATAGAAATGTGAAGTTCCCCAACTCCTTGCTGGATCCAGTGAAACATGGACCGTGCAGAAAAACCATGTTTTACGCTGTAAACAAGCACAACCACAAAGTTCAAGTTAAACTTACCCTTTGAAAGTTATGGAACTTTATACTGTTTTTTTCAAATGTTTTCTTCCGAGGCTTTTGATGTCCCCGCTGCTCAGAGAAGTTCCGGAGATCCAGGATGAGGATGTGGAGTGTTGCGATTCCGTCACAACCCACAGAGTTGAACATTTTCGTCGTTCCGTCGTTTCGTCGTTGCGGGTCTCACATTTTGCCTGCGTTCCAGGAAACGGCTGGAGGCGGCTTCAGAGTTCTTCTGACTGATCCGCAAGTGCGCCGGCCTTTGTCCATGGCTATCATTCTCATGGCTTTGCAGCAATATTGCGGTATCAATGGAACCTTGGTGATTGTACAGATTGTAAAGTGTCAAGATTGTCAGCGGCGCTTTGCAAGGGTTCTCATTGCATCTTATTGTTTTTCTTTTGACCGTCGGCCAACTGGGGACTGGAACGGTCATATTTTGGCTCAATTTGTTTGATATCTTCAGCTACTCGTAGGTGGAAGAACAATGTCATGATCCCCTTCCTATTCTGCAGTTCTTTCTTTGACAGATCTTGCTTTCCACATTGACATACTCCTGCCATGCAGAAAAGAGTTGGCACAGAGACAAAAGGAAAATCACTTGATACTATTTGACAGATTTGTCCCACTTTTGCGTGCACTTATTGTTCGCAAGGCAAAGGTCCTATTTTGAATGTGTTTTGGTCAAGATTGTGCACACATGTGTACAAATATTCATTGAACGCAAATTTTCAGCTCAGCGTGCACGGTGTCAGCTTGAGTCGTTGGACATTTTAAACTATGAACGCTGGTTAAAAGTTCAAGGCGATATGAAACTGATATCCATCGCGCAACCGATGATTCCGAAGCGAAAAATTGTGAATTCAAGCACATGTTGGACTGCAGCAAAGATATGCAGAGTGTGCTCCCAAAAGAATCTAAGGCAGTGCTTTCGCAATTCAATTGTGGATATTATAGGGTCATTCCAATAATGCTGCGCATCTTGGCACTGTCCGGTCATGAAATCGCATCCTTTGCTGGGGATGATTTGCACCAGATCAGTGGAAGAGAATTGAAACAGAAGCTGCGTGGCATCACAGGTCATTCACGATTTCAGCAGCAGCTGATACTGGACGGATCCGAGCTGAAAGACAACCAGACGATTGAAGACGTTACTTTGCCCATGGAGATCACGCTCGTACTGCGACCTTTGCAACATCCACCCGGCAATGTAGAACTGCTGGATGGGGTCAGGAGGAACGACCTTTGCAAGATCGACGAGATATTGAAGAAGCCCGTGGACCCAGATTTTTCAGAGGGAAAGAAGCCTTTAAACCTTGCATGTGAGTTGGGTTTGGTTGACGTCACACGGGTTTTGCTGGAAGCCGGAGCAGGAGCGAACCCACCAAAGCCACTCTACAGAGAAAGCATGCGAATCGCCTGTGAGTTGGGCCACCTGGAAGTGGTACAGTGCTTGATTGATGCCAGGGCCAGTATTGATGACCCTGAACCCCTGCGGATTGCTTGTGAGTATGGCAATGACAAGGTGGCATTGCTTCTAATTCAGGCAGGGGCTTCTCTGGGAAGAAAGATGGGTGAACAGGAGCCGCTGCACTGGGCTTCTCTCAATTCTTTGGAACACGTGGTGGAGTTATTGAGTGCGGCTGATGCCTGCCTTGACAACGAGAACTTCAGTGGCGTCGCGCCATTGCACTGCGCCTGTGAAGCCGGTCACCTCCGAGTAGTGAAGCTGTTGCTTGATTCAGGTGCTGCCAAGGATCAGGCTCAAAAAGATGGGCGAACACCTTCGCACCTTGCTGCGGGATCAGGTCATGTCGATGTGGTGAGGCTTCTTCTCAAAGCTGGGGCGGCAGTAGACAAAGAAGATATTGCCGGGAGAACAGCTTTGCACTTGGCCTGTGCCAACGACCAAGCCGGGGTAGCATCCATTTTGAGAGAAGCCGGAGCTACACACAAGAAGGATGCATTTGGTGAAGAACCCTTCCAGCTATTCCCAGGCAAAACGCCCAGGAAGCGACGAAGGGCACACAGATTTGGAAGTCGCTGATTGAGGAAAGTGCAGGAAAGTTCAGCTTTCACCTCCCTACCTGCGGCACAAGCAATCCCGCAGGTCACCTTTTGAAATGGGCCAAAAAGGTCATACCCATGATTGCGAGTTCATAGAATGACATGGTGCTACTAGTGTGGAACCAGATATTGGATATATTGGACATTGGGCACCACATGTCTGTGTCAAGGAGTGTGGTACTACAGCACGGAGTTCTTCACTCAAGCTGGTTTGCCAAACCCACTGGCTGGATCTCTCCTGTCCTCGGTGATTTTCATGTTTGCAACGCTGGCTTCGGTGCCATTAATTGAAAAGGCCCAGGGATGTTGAAGTTGCAGAGCTTTGCAGAGCTTTGACGGGCATGCGGCATGCTCAAATCCATGGACATTCACGGATATCCCTCGTAAGTAAATGTGCTTTTAAGTTGCCAAGGGAGGGCTTGGTGGGCAGGGCCAAAGCATCTTTCTGGTAGACTCACTTGTGAGATTTTGCGAGGTGGGCCGGCGCCCCTTGTTGCTGCGCGGGCAGATCGGTGCGGCAACCTCTTTGGCTTTGCTCACAGCGGCTTTGCTGGCCAACATGGTTTTTTGGCTGAACAAGGGTCAACCACCAGGGAAGAGACGAGATGCGCAGACGTGCGCAGAGCACAGCAGTTCCCCGCATCCCTGCATACTGTGGAACCCTTAAGAATGATACACATTTTTGGAAGGGCTTGAATAGTGGGGTCCAGATCATTAGACTGAGCATGAATGGACTGATGATGAACACCGCATTTTCTTTTGGGGCTTACGCTTTTGAGGCATAAGAATAGTGTCATATTTCGTTGCAGCCCGATACCACCGTCAATATTGGACCAGGATCCCTGAAGATCTTGAGGTGGTCCAGGAAACAAAATGCGGTATTTCAAGCCTAGTCAAAAGGAATGTCTAGCCTGGATGATACATGATGATACCAGCCACATCCAGCCACCAATCCTTCAACTATTTCAACCTGAGCTGAGCCAACCTGCGAGGCTGGTTTTGGCGCATGGACCATACAAATCACTTTGGCTGCTGTCATTGGTTTCGTGGTGTCCTTTGCAATCAGTGCCTGGCTGGAAGATGCTGGAAGTTCGTTTTCAAATTTGGCATCCATTTGGCATCATTTGGCATTTTGCAAACTAGCGTGCTAAACCAAGGTTTGGGGCCCATCCCCTGGCAGATTGCGAATCTTGGACTGGTATCCGGGGGCCCAATGGGGAAGACTTCCTTGCATTATCTTGCATTCAATGCATTCCGTCAGATTTCAATCCGGTGATACTTGACACGGTGTTTCAGCAAGGGAGGTTGTTCTGGTGAATGCACCGTATTGATCACTATTGCACCTTGACGTGCGTGAAGGCTTGGCAATCAGACAGGTAGCCTTGCAAATCTTGCAAAGGCTTCGGTATGGGGGGCATCATGTGAACCTTCCATGAACTGAAACGTTTGTTGGGAGATTCGGTGGAAAGTTCGAGATGGCACGAGAAGAATAATGATGTGGGGCCCTGTTTCGGGGGCCTCATATCAACCGCAAACTCTATTGTGACTATGTGCAGCTCTGGCTTCAATGTTTATGCTGGAAATGTACTAGCCAGAAGTATGTTGGGTTGAACCAAGTTTGAAGTTTGAAGCCGTTCTGACGCGCTAGAAAATGCTGCAAGGGTGATGGTTGGAAAGGTGCTGTTAGGGCTCTGTTACAGGGGCGTTATAGAAACCTTCTGTGACCTGAAACTCTTGTTAGCAAGTTGGAAAGCATCTGGGGCGAAAAACTGTGGACCCTCGGTATTTTTCTAGTTCTTCTTCAAGGTTTCCGGTTCGTTTACTTCTTTTGCGCTTGCTGGATGCCGCATCCGAATGAGGTGATGCACACAGATTTGAGGAGAAAGGTTGAAACTTGCTTGTGGGTGTTTGTGTGTGCTGTTCGTGCTTGTGGCCGGTTCGCATTGAAGTGGAGGCAGAGAAAGGAGAAGAAAACCAGTACGTGAATGTGCACGCACACGGAACAGCACATTTGTCAGGGTTATGGAAATTATGTCTATTTTCGCAAATCAAGACGATGGTTTCACAATTCTCCTTTGACTATCATCGTGCCAATGTGAGCTAGGGGAGCACCTCTGATTCTACGAAAGAGAAAGCGGACGTATGCTGATGTTGTTATAGATCCCTTGGCCTTCACTTTTGTATCCTCACACGGGCGGGTTTTGGTGTCAAAGGTCCGTATGGCAGCTTGCCAGTTGCAGCTAAAGAGCAGGTTCTCAAGGCAAGTTCCTAAGGCGTCCAGACAATTTTGAAGAAGCAGACGCCCAAAGTCTCCAAGAAAATCTTCCACATTGCTCTCTTTGGGCATCTCGTTTGGGAGAAGTTTCTAGCATGAAAAGATGCGGTGATAGATCACGCTGGTTATCCCATGCGCTTGATCCATACCCATTCAGAATTCAGACTTCTCCCAAAATGTGCCTGAACCATCCTGAACCAAGCTTTGTGGTGCACTATGGTGCACTTAGCAAGTTTGTTGATCGGATTTTCAAGCGCAAAGCACTTGATTGTTGAACCATTGTCAATTCAGAATTCATGTTGATGTCTTCAGGCTGTTGTTGAAAAAAATCTCAGCGCTTTGCATACCGGCTATGCCCAGGAAGAAGACTTTGTTGATATTCTCTTGCTTCCCAATGTTGGTTTCCTTTAAAGTCCGTTTGTTTGTTCTGCATGGCCTGTCACCGTTTTTGTCCTCTGACTGGCCACGTCATCATGAAGTCCTGGGGTTCCTTCCTAAATTCCCTATATTCTGACTATATTCTTGTACCATTCTGTACCTTGATGGGGTTGAGCACTTCTGCAAATAAGCGCTCCGCATTTTTTTTTATTGTTGCCGCTCAGGCAAATTGTTAGAACCCTGACTTTGCAACGGTTCTCTTGTTGCTATGGGTGGATACCTTGTTCAGGGCCGCCTGTCAACGTTCTTTTGCAACTTTCATACACCTTGGCATGGATATCATCTCCCTTGGTGGGGCAGATATTGCATGATACGGCTTTCAAAAGTTACAAACGGCAATGCGTTGACTGTTGCAGCTGTATTCCACTAACAGGTGTGCTATTGAGGGAGTGACGTGTTGCGGATCTTAGGAGGCCTGTATCTTAGGAGACGCAGCCAGTGTAAGGCATTCCAAAGCAAAGTTCCCAAGGACAAGCACTTTGCAACGAGCTGAGTTTTCCCAAAAGAAAGTCTTGGGGAAGGGTGCTCCAAGAAAAAGCAGATAAGCTGCACACGTGCAAATAGAGCAGAATAAGGTCCAGAAGCACCAAGCGAAGTTCCCACGCACAAGATTAGGCCAACAGCGCAGAAAACAGAGAAAACAAGGGTGGAAAGCCAACATGGCTCTCGAGAGCTTGGCCTTAAATGGCATTGGAAGGTCGAACATGAAAGGAAAACCGACACTATGCACCTACTATGTCCTGTTGTTAGGGATTGTCTTTGGCTTCATATCATTTTCCTGTTTTTTTCTGGCAGCATTACGTGGGGAGGTCTGGGTTTATGGGTTTTTTCCAGGAACGAGATCTTCCCCCTTCGATGCCGAGCAGAGGTGGGCGGTAGAACTGGATGCGGCACCAAACCTGGCAGAAACATTTGTTGTTTCGATTTGTTTCGCGTGGCAATGTTGAATGTTGAGCAAACCTTTGGGACATGTGGATAGCAACGTTGTATAATGTTGTCACGATGTGAAGTGTTTGAACCTGCGACATCCTGAGACATGTTTCCGGTGTTTCCGGTCAGGCGCAGTGTCTTATTGCTTCGCACCTTGGAAAAAATTGATTGCGCAATTGCTTTTACGATGCTTCGCTGCAAGCCACCAGAAAACTTGATGCGATTCGACCAAACCATGCAGTTGTTTTTCATTGCTGCCTACCCAGCTAAGCACGAACAAATTGGTCCTATTTGCAACTCTCACAAGTGCATCCTGCAAGGGAGATACGCGAAAACAAAAAAAACAAGGCTTTGTGAGATCTTCAGCGCCAGTGTTGCTCTGGGATTTCCGGTCGCTTCGCTGCATTCATCACTCATTTAGGAAAATAATGTGTTGCTTTTTGTTGCTTTTTGTTGTGGAGTTTCCAGCTTCTAGCCGCCAGTAGCCTTAGGTCCTACAACAGTCACTGGGGGCCACATTGGCATTCACACCAAGCATTGCTGTGCTTTGGCGGCAAGCCTGGGGCAGAAACATCAGATGTCAATCCTCTGTGGTATCCGTCGTGGCATTGCCGTGTGTCGTCCATGCAACATGCGCAACATGGCCATGAGGTGCTTGTGGCTGGCTTTGCTTATGTCAGCAGGAAGTTGCCAGCCAGTGTCCCAGGCAGACATGCAAAAGGCACCCACGGTGAAGACAGAAAGACGTGAGCACGCAAAACCGGGTTTGGAGCACTGATGAGCACTGACAGTCACTGACACTGTTGGTCACTGACCCCCAACCAAATTGCAAGCATTCAGAATTGCAGGGTTGTCAGAAGAATTTTCAATGTTGCTTGTTCAGGCTTGCTTCGATACCGTTTGCTGTGCTTGGGCATCCAAGGAGACGAAGAACCGAGAAGTGGAAGACATCTTAGCAGACTTCAATCGACGATGATGTGGAAAATGGCTTGCAGACGCGAGACAGAGCATGTTCTTTGATTGCTAATATGTGCAAAACTGTGCAAATGATTTAAACCAAACCGCAGGATCTGGCAGCTCGAGGTCCTGTGTGTTGGCTTATCTTGTCTTAATTTTTCTCTCACCGTGCGGCCACATTGAAACACACGGATGCGTAGGGCCAAGTCCGGCTCAAGAGAAATCCAGCGCCATTTTGGTGGAGTTGAATTCAAGTTTCCTGGCTGCAGCTGGGAAGTGCAGAAATGAAATTAATCAAAATGATGTTTGGGGAATGTGATTCTAATTGATTCTATCTATCTTTGTGCTGCAGTTTCTCATATCTTATAAAGTGGGGTGCCACGGAAGAACAACCGGAACCACCGGAACAACCCCAGTGCGAGAGCCAAGGTGCCATGCGAGCTCGGACTGGCAGTGGGGACCGCGAGCACCATGGCAGCCACGGCATCAAAGCCGCAGGCCGATTGCTGTGGATCAAATGGGCCACAGCGGCAAACAGAATGCAACAGAACCATAAGATAATTAAGATAATGTAAGATTCAGAAGATGTAGAAGATGCAGAAGCAGCTTGAGAAGCAAAAAGATGTGGGGCCTTGGAATCCACATGGATCCAACTGGTTCATATTCATGCATATTCGATATCGTTGTTTCTCTGATTGCAGCTCCCAGAACCAGAAGTTGCCAGGCAAAAGAACTGAAGAAGCCTTGAAAGAGGCGTGCACCAGACACGAGGGAAGCATGCTAAGAAAATACTTTGACACCACATTGGGCCAGCCCAAATATGCTTCGCAATTTTCCAATGTCTCCACTTCAACAATGGCTGAGATGTCAGCCGCGTTTGAGGTGGGTGAGTCTGTGAACGAAGTTTTCAAGGACATGAAGGAGCAGTTTAGCAAATTCACAAGGCAGAAGCTGTCTCCGCTTGTCAGCCTTCTCAGTCACCGACTCTGGATGGCACACGCTGTACCGTTCTGCAGACATGTCATCTAGGGACCTTGCTGATCTTGGCCTTGCCTTTTTGTTGATGCATACACTGATCTCATGCCTGATTATTTTTCATTGAGCATTAATGTTGGATCCGCGGAACAGGCCAAGCTGGTTTGGTGGCTGGGCGGCCCAACTGGAATTCGTTCGGCCTGGTTCCATTCCAACCCCAAGTCGGGCAAACGACTTCCCTTGATTACATGGGTGCAAATAAAAAATAAGACTGACTAAATAAGTAACCAAAAGACTCCAAAAGACAGGGGCACTGCGAAACCTGGAACTTGAGAAATTCTGTCATTCAACGCGAAGCTTACAAATGGTTTGCAAACGCATCGATGTGGTCCAGCAGCCTAGTGCAAATATGGAAAGCTATAGGGAGATTAGATGGCTTGGTCTGTGGGCGCAGCTAGGCTCCAGCCAGCCAGATCTTATCCGAATGATCCCAATGATCCGAATGCTATAAATCGATACAAATCGTTCAAATTGTTTCTCCTAGTTCTCTTGCTCATGCAAGGCTCCTCAAAGGAGACACCCGCTCAGCTAGCCAAGCCAGTAGCCGGAGGGCAGGTGCATGTTTTTATTGGGTGTTATTTGGGGGGGTTGGGAACAGGATCGAATGGGGTATAGTCATGGGAAGTGGCACGGCAAAATTGCAGCCGCCAAGGAGAAAATGCAAGCTGGGCAAACACCTCTGGAATTTTGTTGCAGGAAGCGCATGCTCATGCCCACGCCCCACATCCGGAAGATGACACGACGATGCGGCCAGGGCCCTTTGTGATCTTTCTGGGAACTCTGTTTCTCATACAATGACCTGGCCAAAGTATGATAAGCCCATTGTAGACTGTTTAGACTTCTTGAGGATTTTCCACTGCCATTTTGGACTTCCAAGTGGCTTCTCCTTTCAGATATATATTCGTTCCAACAGTAAATTTGAGATTCATGCAGTCGAATAGCAAGACAGCATTGATTAAGACACAGACTTTTGGTATCCTTGGCCATGTGCTGTATGTCAACTGCGCTTTCTGGTTGCAATTTGAAAGAATCTAAGGCACCATTGTGCTGCCTTGGAACGTTTGGTGGAGATGGGCCTTTCCCCGCAGGCATGCAATGGGAGCGATTTTCATGTTTTCTCAAGAGGACAAACGATTTGCCGCAGCGACTTGCCGGCCATGCAAAATGCATCAAGATCAGGATTATTTCATGCCTAAACCAGCTGGCTTTTGATATTTCATATATCTTGAAATTAACTTCATTGAACTTCTATGGAGTTAGGATTGTTCCATCCCCTTGCTGCAATCACTTTGCAGACCGCACTGGGTAGAGATTTGGAGCTGCTCCCTTCTAGAGGTACTACTTGGTAAGCAAGCATCCACAGGTTTTGTTGTAGTGAATTCAAAAGTATGCAAAAGTTGTATGGGTGATTATGTTGCATTCCAACAGTGCACTTCGCCCCCCTACTTGTAGGCTGCCAAAGTGGCAGTTCGCCGATTGGATAGTTGGCTTGTCAGCGAGGTCCGCGTCTAGCTTGTGAAGTCTCGCATGTGGTCAACACTCTGCAGTCACGATCGCCGTAGGTGTGCCACGATATACTCTTTTTCATTCGTTTTCCATGTCTTTCCTCTATGTTTATTTATGTTTGATATGTTTCTTCTTCAGGCTCACCAAATGGTCCAAGCATGCTCACCCTTGCTGCATCCCTGTTGCATCTTGCTGCGGGTAGGATGGTCGTGCTGAGATGGCCGCAGCAGAAGCAGAGGCCTTCAGCTCGGGTGAGCCCATCTTACACGTCTGGGTCCAAGATCCAAGCTCCCACTGACAGCAACAACCATACGGGGTTTGCATACGGGGTTGTTCAAAAACAAATCGCATGGGTTCAGTCATTTTTTCCAAAGCGGGGTAAACCGATGTAAGCCGTATGCCGTATAACCCAAGATTATGGTTGTTGATGGTTTGTTCCCTTTGAATAGCTGTGCAATGGGGTATCCCCCGGTCTTTAGGCGAAACATACAACCGAGGTTTAGCCTATGTACAGCTCAGGTACAATGCGTATAAATTTGATTCAGCGCGCATTGGTGTATTTTTTAGGCGCAGCTGGTACAGCCACTCTGCCAGAGTGGCTAAGTGGCTGCTTCAATTTCTCGTGGCATGCTCCTTAGGGTCGCATCCAACTAGCATGCAGGGTCCTTTGCATCCAAGGTCCACGACCAGGTGCGACTTGAAGGTCTTGTCAAAAACAAAGGCCTGGGTGGTGCCTGCTGAGCACTGAGCACGGTCAATGTATGCCGATAGATTGACAATAGATGAAATAGATGTCCTTTTTTTTGCTTAGCATGTGAAGCATTGGATTGCGGATATGCAGCGCATGCAATGCTGGACAAGTGTCACACTCCGTGGGCCCTCGTGCAATGCAATCCCAGGGCTGTTTTGTTCCATATTGCACATTGCAGGCACAAACGGCGCGTGGGGCTCTCAAAGCATTGCCCAACATTGGTAGTTAACGATGTGGCATGATGTGGATCTGGTGAATGTAGGTCAGGCACGTAAGGGTTGACCTTTGTTTCCGTGCTGGGCTGGTCAGGCAAATGGTTGGCTGTTTACTGCCAAGGTTGGGCATTCTACAGGCCTATGGCGCAGAAAGCCATCGTTGGAAGGTTACTCTTCACGACGGCCAGGCAGAAAATGGATGAAAGGGATTAAGGATAATGAACATGAACATGAAATTGGCAGAAAAAATCCACACGCAGCTCCTGAAGCATTGCTCACTTCAAAAACTGTGCTGTGCTGCCTTGCTGTGAGTCCGAAGTATTTGGTGCAGGCTGCACACCTCAAATCAAAACTCTTCAGGTTGCATGCGTCATACTAGTGTGTATCTCGTTCCGCCTCTTCCACTCCATTTGTATCGACGCATATGAGATTTGTGTATAGACTAGTGAATATTATTAGATTATATTAGATTGGTTTAGATTGACTAGAATGCAGTTGAATGCAGAAGTGCTTCGGTCAGGTCTTTTGGATAAAGCCGAAGCTTCTGCGACCTTTGCAGCTTCGACGTGGCCCCTGCCGTTTGACGTTTTCGATCTGGCCACTGCATTTGTAGCGACGGCCAGGCATGCCATTGCCAGATCCATCGCCTCCTGAAGATACCACTCACACAGAGGAGGCGCAGCCGGCACGACTGTGAGCTGATGGTGAGCTGATGGTGAAAAAACAGCAAACTAAAGCCAGCTAAAGCAAGCAAGTTGGTAAAGTCAACGAGTATGTCACGCATGTCAATGTGAACTGCTCATGTGTTGAAGCTTGATGGTGCTAATACAGACAGATCATAGTGGGCTACATGCACGTGGGCACATGTTGACACACACTTGACAGATATTGTGGCAGAATTATTGGGCCCGGCATTACCCTCAGCTTTCATTTATGTACTCTCAAACAGAGAGATTGGCGAAAGCATGAAGCAGGACATTGCCTCATTGCCCCGTACCGCATTGCACGAGAGCACACTATTCAAGGACAAGCTTAAACCAGTCTTCAGCACCCAGCACCTACACTGCGTTTGATGTGCAACATTGTGCAACAATTGCGGCATGACTTGGCAAGTGAGCAGATAGCTGCACGCCAATGGAGACGCGAATGGACCCGCGTTGACATCCTCGCAGATTGCATCGAGCCATCGAGAAACCATGTACTTCCCTATGCGTCCGCCTGTTCTTCAGCCAGTGATGGCTGTCACGCCAGTCAAAGTAACTGCAAGTGCCACTGACAGCAATTAGATGTAATTAGATGCAATTAGCTGACAAGCTGATTTTGGAACTTGTTGGTGGCATTGAAAACCGCATTGCAGGACATGGGATGAAACGGGGTGATGGGTTCAGTTCCTGGATCCTTTGCACATCTTTGCACCTTGTTTCCAAGGGATGGAGATTGATGGTGAAATTCACGAGGTCCGATATGGCCCAGGAGAGGTTAGTGCCGTTGGTACCATCGCACGCACAATTTGAAGCATGCCTTGAATATCCACAAGCAGTCATGTGATGTCATGTGTCAAATGCCTTGCTCTTACATCTTGTTTGCCCGGCAGGAGAGGACTTTGAATCCCCAAATGATTTCTTCCCACCTTGCAAGGCCACACTGAGACTTCCGTGCCTCGCCGAAGCAATCTGGCCTCGAAAAATCACAAGTTTCAGCATTGATTCAGCCAATCGATTCATCCAGATTTTTTTCGAGACAGTTTTTGTTTGAGCGGTTTGACTGTCCCCTAGGTGCCAAGCCATGTTGAATCTCGTACAGTCTTCAGGGCTCCTGGAAGAGTTGCCATTGGATGCCACGAAGACTCTACATGTGGCACTGCCATTTTGTGGCAGTATGTCCTTGAGCAGCATCCAGCTCTCACAACTCAAAAGCAGCTAAAACATTCAGTCCATGTCAGTCCTGCAGCATTGACCCTACTGTGGTGTTCTCACAATTCTCACATCAGACCTTAGTTCAAAGTGCCAGGCACACCAGTTTGAGTATAAAATTGTGAATGCAACACGTAGCAATCACACAATCACCATTGACAAGTCTAAATCCGTTTCCGCGCCGCAAAGGCAAGAGCTCCTTGTGCTTACGGATTTCCTGTCCAGACAAGTCTTAGGAGTGCTGTTTAGATGTTGGTCCTGGCCGATGAGAACATGTGGCTCCATGTGTTTGTAATGGATTCGCATCTCATATTTCAGGCAAGCGTGAACGTTGATTGAATGTTTTTGAGCGTCAGTGTCATCTTTGATGAGTTTTACTGCCAGCATATGTGAGCATGGTGAAAGGGCAATGACGCTATGATATCGGAATGTGATTTGGACACATACATACATTGTGTATATCTATAGACATACGTCATAATATATGTTTACATTCATAAATATATTGACATTTATTGATTTGTTTTGATTTCTATTTGGATTGCCATTGTGCCTCGAGATGCTCAATCAGGACACCGCGTGAAGAAGATTGCGATTTTGGGTTCCGATTTGTTCGACTGGAATTTGAAAGGTGGCTACTGGAAACAGACGCTGGTTCTATGAAGTTCTGCTGGTTATCACAAGTCGAAATCTTCAAAGACAGCACACTCTTCATATCTTTTCATTTTTTTCATATGTCTTTATATCTTTGTGAATGTCTTTATGGTTGGCTATGTTGTTTTGGCTCGTTATTTTCCCAAAGTGTAGCCTTTCCTCTTCAAGTCTTTGGACCTGAGGAAGGAACTGCACATCCGCAGGCGACAGCCCGGTATCGATGTGAGATTTTGTCAGTTGGATTTGGCAGCGTTTCAACATCCTCCTGCTTCTTTGATGTTTGCCATTCACCCGGAGTGCACCGTTCAAGTTGATCTGTGGAGGAAGCTTGGTTGGGAGTATTCGCATGGAGCAAAGGATAACTGCACACAAACGCAGGCCTATCACACCTTGCCTGAATGGAGAGAAACCGCCTCGGTCCGACATTTCTCACTTGCAAACCATGTTGCAAACCGTTTTCAGAGTCCACTTGTTGCTGACCTGTTTGCCTCCTGTCAGAGCTTTCAGGAAGATTCTGTCCAACATCATCTCCGCATGCGTAGGCCTTTGCGTTGTCGTAACCTTTTCCGAAGATGAGGCGAAGGCGGGATGTGCTCCCGGATGCGCCTGTCAAATAGCATGTCTTGCACAGCTCTGCACATACACTGTGAGACGCGCTGTGTTGTTTCGCAGGTGGTTGCTGGCGTTGGCCAAGCTCTCCACCGGCGCTGTCAAGTGCATCAGAACCCGTACTACCAGAACCCCATGAACAGCGCTTTGACACACGCAAATGCGAGGAATTGCGAGAAACATTTGATAAAGCTTGTAAAAATCTTGGTGCAGATTGACAAAGGCATCCTGATTCTTGACATTTGTTGACATCCCTTGAAATGTCACGAAAGCTAGCTTCTGCTAGCTGAAGTCCCTCTTGCTTTAGCAGGGTATCGGGGGGGCTTGAAACTTCATAGCTAACTACCCTAGGTCAACCGCCCATAGGCGGCCGTGGTGTAAAGTAGCATTTTTAACGTGATTCATGTTGTTTGAATCACGCAATTACAGGGGGTTTTAGGGATAGAGTTTGATTTCACATGTTTCATGCCCGTTTACATTGGGGAAAATATTGTCATGATAGAAACCAGTGGAACTGCGAGCAAAATGATCTATTTTTTCCCCGCAACTAAGGACTTCATTCACATGTTTCTTGAAATTGTTATTTTATTAGTTTCATCATCATCATCATCATCATCATCATCATCATCATCATCATCATCATAGCATAAGAAACCCCTGGGATGTCATCATCAGACAACCGCCCAGCATTGTTTCAACATTTTAAGTTCTACGAAGAAGGTTCACAACGTAACATCAAGAACATCGTAAGTTCTATGAAGAAGGTTCACAACGTACTCGTAGCATCAAAAACATTTTAAGTTCTACGAAGAAGGTTCACAACGCAGCATCAAGAGCGTCTTAATTTCTACGAAGAAGGTTCACAACGTCGCATCAATAAAAATGATCAAGTGAAACGCAAACGACAGAACGTTCTTACACCCCCCCCAACCCCAACCCAAAAAACAAAACAAAATGAGGTCAAAAACAAGGGAGAAAAACGTATAAAAACGGACCAGTGGTACAGCGAGAAACACACAAAGTGCTGTAAAAACCGATGCAAAACGACAAAAAAAACAGCAAAAACTCCACGGCCATTTGTGGGCGGTGGTCCAACTACCCCCCCTCCCCCCACCTGGCTGGTCCCCCGAGGACACCAGTAGCAAAATCAGCAGCGTCCGCATCCTCTGGATCATTGGCATCGTCAATAGGACATGCTTCACTAGGGAATACATCAATTCCCTAACGCAGCGTCGCTCGCAATTGGCATGCCACGCAAAGCCCCCCTTTGGACAAAACAGCCAAGCACTAAAAGAAGACACGCTGTTGCACAAAAAGGCCAAGCACTGCAAGATGACATGGTTTTGCACAAACTAGCCACGCACTATAAGAAGACCTGCGTTTGGACAAAACAGCCAAGCACTGAAAGAAGACACGCTTTAACACTGCAAGATGACATGGTTTTGCGCAAACTGGCCACGCACTATAAGAAGACCTGCGTTTGCACAAAATGGCCAAGCACTGCAAGATGACATGGTTTTGCACAAACTGGCCACGCACTATAAGAAGACCTGCGTTTGGACAAAGCAGCCAAGCACTGAAAGAAGACACGCTTTTGCACAAAATGGCCAAGCACTGTCAAGATGACATGGTTTTGCACAAACTGGCCACGCACTATAAGAAGACCTGCGTTTGGACAAAACAGCCCAGCACTGAAAGAAGACACGCTTTTG
>BGPT01001704.1:103300-136755 GCA_003297045.1 Symbiodinium sp. clade C Y103 | reverse complement strand
CTTTGCCCACACTGGTCTTGAGCCAACTACATTACATCCCTTCCTCCCCTTTTTTTTTGGAAAGCTGGGAAGTCAAAGTCTTGAGCCATTTTGAGCCAAAGTGTTCTTGAGCCAAATGTGTTTTGCAATCATGGGTTGGCCGATACATTGGAATGGCTGCTGCTCTGGCCGTGGGATCCAAAGTTAGATCTTCAGGATCGGAGAACACACGTTTTCCGAATGTGCAGGTGGCCCAAAACCAGAAACGGTCCATCGGTCTACATTTAACATCGGCAAGTCTTAGCGGCTTCCATCAAAGCAGTTGCATTTTCATCGTCTTGTCGATTCACATCTGCCGCCGCGTCTAACAACATTTTGACGATGCGTGGAGCTGTGCACGCTGCGTGCATCAGTGGTGTCCAGTCAGAGTCGAGATTTTCATCAAACTGAAATCTGCTGTCCTCGGGAACACCGTTCGGATCTACTGCTGCAGTCAGCATGGCTTGAACTGTTGCAGGATCGTTGTTCTGTACTGCATGCACCAGCGTGTCCCGCAGCACAGTTTTGACATCAACTTTGCGCCGGTCGAAAACAACGCATCGCTCAATGAAATAGCGAACCATCCTAAAATCTCCATTGCGAACGGCATACAACAGAGCTGTTTCGGCGTCATCAGTGACCACGCTGATGTCAGCGCGTGCTTCCACGAGCAATGTGACAGCCTCAAGATTTCCATCAAATGCGGCTACCAGCAAAGCAGTTCCACCATCCTTGTATGCTTGATTCACATCTGCCGCCGCGTCTAACAACCTCTTGAGCATAGGTACGTCCTTGCCCGCTGCTTGCATCAGTGGTGTCAAGCAATCGTCATCGCANTTCACATCTGCCGCCGCGTCTAACAACCTCTTGAGCATAGGTACGTCCTTGCCCGCTGCTTGCATCAGTGGTGTCAAGCAATCGTCATCGCAGCCATTCACATCCACTTCAGTTTCCAGCGAAATGTCTACAACCGGGTAATGACTTTCAATCACTGCCTCCAGTAAAGGTGTCAAAACCCATGTGCCCTCGACTCTTTTTCCGCGCGAGCTTCTAGCAGGTAGCGCACCACATCTGGATGCCCTTCTGAGGCAGCGTAGTACAAAGGTTTCGACGCGTTGACAGAAGCGCATCGCTCGACCAAAAAGCGAACCATATCCATATCTCCATCTTGAGCAACTTTCGCCAGACATGTTTTCTCACACTCATCTTTAGACTTTACATTGATGTCAGCGTAAGCTTCCAGAAGCAGTTCAACGATGGTTATAGCTTTTCTGACAACTGCCATTTCCAAAGGTGTTTTGAATCTGCTGTCGAACATGGCTTCAAACATCGCAATATCGTCGATCGGTGTTCCGAATCTGGTGTCGGCGAGGGCATTAGGGTCTACTGCTGCACTCAACATGGCTTCAACTGTTGCCGGATCGTTGTGTTGTACCGCATTTGTCAACGTGTCAAGGTCTTCACGTGTCGGACATGGATTCAAAGCAAGGGCGACCACCTGGATCTTTTCTGGGACAAAATATCAAATCGCATGCCGTCTTCCATGATCGCGAGGTCGGCATCAAACAATATTTGTCTGAACCTGGGCACGCCCAGGTGCGGAGATAACAAATCTTTTACATCTTTTACTAGGCGACCGGCAACTTGCTCCGCAAGGAGCACGAGCAAGATGTCGCCAGAGGTCGCAGACCACCCCATCATGGTAGCTGTTCTACTGCGGCGAATGCTTCCTACCTATTCCGTTGGCAGCGGTGAGCTGTTTGATGAAACCGCTTCCATCTTGCCACAAGTATATGGAACATCCATGTATTCGTGTCAGACCGAACAAAACTAATCAATGCCAATTATTTTGTCGCTGCAGCCAGGAGCGTCGAAAGAAGTGCAAACACATCCAGCCTAAATCCAAAGCTGCGCTGATGATGCGGACCGCATCCAAAGTTTCACTGCTCTGTGAACACAACGACAATCTGAAACGGTTCTGCAACTCAAAATCGATTGCAGCTGATGATGTTGAGGCTCGGACGGATGAAAATTACAACCACCATCCGAAGCGCAGCTATACCTGCATGTCATGACTGGTAGCATCAAGAAAAGTTGCGCACACTGCAAACGGCCTGTGATCTTCTTCACATCTGAAATTTTGTTCGGTGTTTAGTTTCGGTTTGAACCACCGACAACATTTCATTTTTTCCGTGAGGGCCGCGCTTTGACAGCTGTGCTTCGGACAACTTCCGGTCGCACCTTCTCGTGTGGCGGCGACAGCCGTAAAATCAAACGTCGACGTCTTCGTTGCCGGACGCCTTGCGTGTGTTTGTTTCATGAAGCATCGTGTGAAGCAAATCAATTTGATTGCTGAGCACAGCCATCCGCCATGCAGTCTGGCCAGTTGCAGTCCGGCGATTCACAGCCGCCCTGGCAGTCAGCAGGCATTGAGTCATGCCCTCGCTGCCAAGGCGCACGGCTTCCATCAACGGCGTATCAACGGCGTAATGCCGTGGTCGTCCGCGGCATCCACGTCGACGCCGCCTCGCAGAAGGGATCGAACGACCTGCAGCCTACCGGAACGCACGGCCTTCAGCAGAATTGTTTCACCATCGCAGCCCCTGCAATCATCCGGATTGAAGCCTTTGCTCAACAAACAATGAAGCACGGCAGGCTGGTCGGCCACAACTGCAAGACTCCAGATCCTACTGCCGTCTGACATTGTCGCGCCGGCGTCAGCCTTTGCGTCTAGCAACAGCTCAACGTAATCGAGGGCGTGAGTGGCCACCATCATCAGTGGGGTTTCGACGCCATGATCATGTTGCACGTTGACATCAGCTTGTAACTTCACCAGGCTGACAGCCGCGTCAAAACTTTGTTTTCTGTAAGCAAAATGCAAAGGCGACCAACCAAAGTCGTTGGAGCCATTGATGTCGGCCCGGCTCGCGACCAAAGGAAACAGCAAATGCGGCTCATTAAAGGTAGCCGCCAAGTGCAACGGCGTGATTCCTTCGTCCATCTTGATATTGGGATTCGCGGCCGCGTGCAGCAGGCAGGCTGCAACGTAGAGGTCGCCGCTTTCCACGGCTTCGTGCAGAATCGTCCTGCCGTCGATTCCCAACATCTTCTCGGGATCGGCGTCGGCTTCCAGCAGCAACGCGACCATGTCCGCGTGGCCATGCTCGGCAGCCACAGACAACGCGTTCTCGCCGGAGCTGATACACGCGGGCGTTGGATCCAAAGCCGTGCACAACATGGTTTCAACCGCTCTGCGATCATTGCAGGCCGCAGCGTCTCGCAAAGCGGCTCCCTCCGATAGCGCCTCGTGGCGGGCTGCCAACACAACCAAAGTCACGTTCGAAGGAACGTCGTGAAAGACGAACGCATCGTCGTAAGGTCATCTCGGTGCAATAGCTTTTGTCGAAATCGATTCACGCCCGTCACAGCAGCGAGCTTGCGCTTCACATCTCTCACAGATCGACGGTGAACATCTTCGAAAGGCAGCGCGGCGATCTTGTCACCGCTGGTGGCAAACCGAACTTCCATGTGCTTTCGACGTGGCGCGCCCACGCGCGCGAGGAGCAAAATGACAAGCAACGAATTCAAATCTTTCAAACGACTGCGGTCAAACAATAGCTCCAAAGCCGACAGCAAATGCAAGTGACTTCCCACACAACTCAACATCACACGAAGGTCCAATCTAATTTTCCCACACACATGCATCGAGCAAGCTGATGAAAGCAAAACGCTTTTCGCACATGCATGCAAACCAGACGTTGCAATCAAAAACATGACAAACCGACGAACAGAAAAGGCCGCGAACTTTTCTGCATTGTTTCTCCGTAATTTGTTTCGGTGCTTCAGACATCTTCTGGTCGCACCTGTAACTCGATCGGAGTCACGTTCGTCGGAACACCACCAGAATCAAACTACAGAAATGAAATCTGATCTTGCACCGAGCTGCTATCGCCGCCTCCATTTTCATTTCCCCAAGTCACAACCTGGAGGACTGACCGATCACCAAAACCATAGCCAATGGCTTCTCGATCATGGGGGCAAGCTTTTCACGGCCATACCCTGTTTTCACGGCCATACCCGTTTTCACGCTCAACAAGGGTCAATTTCACAGCCACAGTGAGTTACTGTACTTGCTCTGATGAAAACATCAAGCAACATGCATGCGGGTGGGTGGGAAGGCATAATTAGTACGTTTCGTTTTTTTCTTTGCCTATACAAGATGTTGCAATGTGAATGTTGCGCTACTTGCGCCTGCATTGCGATGCATTGGCACATGCACACATAGCCTGGTGTCATTGTGAGGCACGGCTAGTCTGAACTGAGTGTTGATTTGATAGCAGCTAGCGCGCACAAAGATAGAGGACCGAATGGGAGGTGATCCCGGACACCCCGTGGGGTGTCCGGAATATATATATATATATATATATATATATGTATATATATATATATATGTATCTATAAACACATATTTACAGAATACGTAGATAATTGTTTGTATCTCTTTGTTTTTCTTTCTCTTTTTTGTGGATGCATATAGGCATGGTTCGTGTGTGGAAACAATTTGCAACATATATTTGTGGATTGTGGAGGTAAACCACCAAGTTCGGCAGATTTACCCACATGGGAATCCAGTCTATATTAACAGGTTTGATTCCAGGTTTGTCTTGATTCCAAAGAAAACCCCAGCAGCTAATACGAAGTATGTTGACTTATAATTACTTTGATACCCAGACATGTTTTGGGTAATGTGTTGAAAGGGTCAATTCCTTTACCAACTGGTCCGCAGCTGCTGCGCAAACAAAACCACAGCAAATGGATTGCAGCCCATACCCAAACAGAACACGTTTTTTGGGGGGCTAAAAAAAGGACAGAAAATTAGCCACCAAAGTAACTACCAAAGAACAAACCGTTCTCCACAGGCCACTCAGACCAACAACCCGCTTAACACAGATTCAGATTTTTGCCACCTTGCCGGGCAAGTATGGCAGTGACAGCGGGGAAACTTAGCGCAAATTGGCTTTGCTCTTTGAGAGGTTAGCCGGCACAGCAAGTAACCAACGTTGCAGGACTCGGATTTGTGCACTTTTGACATTTGTCAGCCGAATGGTCTTGGATATTTTCTTTAAGAAGTCCTCGTCCATCCAGGTCGAGTAAAAAGCAGGATTGACATCCCTTTCAGTATGGAACAAATGATCCAAAACATGTAGCTTCGGAATTGTTTTCCACATGAATTCTCGCTTAGCGATTGCTTCATGACTCAGCCTCAAGTAAGTGTTGATGTAAACGGTGCCGAGGAAACCCTCAGTTTGTTTCTCACCCGGGGTCAGAAACCACTGCCCAGCGTAAAGGGTTCGCATGCAATGGTTGGCGCTCCAAACCAACATGGTGATGTCCCGAAAGCAATCCACCAAGGTATGACGCAACAACAAATTTTCTAGCCATACCATCACCGCATGGCAATCACTTCCAGATGACCCCAATTCCGGGTATTTTGTCGATTGCCATTTCAACTTGCTTTTGGAAAGTTTCTTCATTTTGAGTTGGTACTGGTTTTGCTTCGCAAAGTTCCTCAGATCAGCTGTTGCCTGCTGCATTCGGAGTTCAATCGTAGCAGCATCAAAGATCAAATTAGATTGCAGAATCGTCTTCAAAGCAGAGGCAGCTGTATGCCTGCCAGTACCTAAATTGAAAACATGGAGCAAATCACCCATCATCAGTTTCCGCTCAAAGCCTATGAGGCTTTGAAAACTTGGGGGTGAGTCCCACGGGGAACTTCTCAAATAAGAGGCCCTCCACGGGGCATCCAGCCGTGTGTTTGTGAAGGCCATTGCTAGATCGCCTTCGCCGCCTTTTGTGGCTTCACAAAGCCAGCATACCTGGATCAGGGAAGGGTGGCAGCTGGACATGACATTTTGGGAGTGAAACTTTTCTACAACTATGTTTGTTTTGGGATTCCTTTCAAACCCCATCCTGGTTAACATTGTCGTGACGGTTCAGGGAAAACATCATTCGCAGGGCCTTCCAATCACCTCTGAACCCCATGATGTAGAAGAAGAGTTTTGCAACCTGGGGCTTTGCCAGCTCAACACGCATACAGATACAAAATGTTCTGCTAACCTATTGGATCCTTTTGGTATTGAACAAAAACGGTTTGTATTACGAAATGACGAACCAGCGCAGTTTAAATAAACATTAGGCCCATATAGCTGGAAAACCAAAAAAAGTTGTTCCTGACTTACGTCAAGCAGCAGTCCCACCACCGAGGGACTGAAGGTTTCGAACTTTGATGCCCTCTGAACTCAACTTGTTAAAGCTCATGGTCACTTCAGAGGCAATCCTTTGAAGGGTCATATTCACACCGGTGTCATCATACCAGTAAGCTGAAGCTGGAACCACTGCAATGGGGAATCTGGAGCTTGCAGAATCAGTGCGGTAGGGACTGGCATCGCTACACCATAGGACGAACATCCAGGACTCATTCAATGAATCGATTTCATCACCTTACACGTACAGCATGGGAAACATTGGCCCCCATTAAGAGATCACCAGGCATAAGGGGCGGTAACTTCAAAAAGTGAAACCTTTGCTAATCACCAAAAGAGATTCAATACAATGTGCACCCCACACAGTTCCGACACTTTTTGCTAGCCACAGGATAATAAGGGAAATCCCTCAACATGCCGCGCCAATAGGCTTCCAGACAGCCAAAATCTGCGACTAAGGCATCGATGAAGCCCATCGAAAGCAGTGCGGAAACCTGATGTGGGCATGGCCGCCCATGGGGCAAGTGATGGTAAAGCGAGTGAACCATGTAGACACGACAAAGCTTACCCAAAATATTCCAAAGATACCATGCAGCCAGGTCACAAAATCATATGGGGATAGATATGGCCATTGCACAAACTGCAAACTACCATCATCAGGGTTTGCCACTGGCAAAGTGATAAAGGATATCGAACATGGTAGCGCTACGCCCATATTCATTGAACGTTCAAAAAGACCATCTTCTCTGCCAGACCTCAGGGTTCCATGGATTTGTGAAAAATGACAACAAAGATTATCGCCCATATGGGGTTCTGATGTTCATGAATATGACAGCTGTGATGATGGTTATGCTGATGATGACGATGATGGCGATGACCCTCATGATGATGATGATGATGATGATGATGATGAGGATGATGAGGATGATGGTGGTGACCATGCGGCTTATGAAGATAGTGACAACTTTGTTTTTGATGAAGCTGTTGATGGACATGGAAACGAAAGCAAAGATAATGATGATATTGAAGAAGAGGAAAATGGTTTTAATAATGCGGATGATCTTACCATATATAATCTCCCTGTTGATGGCCATCCAGGTGATAGTGATGCTACCATTTTTCAAACCATAAACCCATGGCAGGTGGTGTATCTAGAACTTCCCCATCAATCAGTTTTGGGAGTTGGTGGGTGGAGAAAAATGAAAGCCAAGGTGCACTACCAACTCTGAATCATACACTTCGGCAATGTTGCGGGTGTGTCGGACCGTGGCGTACCCAGACCCGATGGTGGCGGCAAGCCTCAGGATCCACGCTGTTATTTAGGTCTTAGGTTTCAAAAATAAATTTATGACTCAGGGTGTTTGATTGCAAGGTATCCAGTAAAAGGTCACACTAAGTAAAGGACACCTCATCCAATCGATCTTGAAGGCGGGTCTCAGATTCGTGTTTCCATGTACCTGCGAGGGGCCAACCAAAGGTTGTTATGAAAGAACATGTTCAAGCATTGGGCGGTTACATCAGTTTGTCCAGAAAAGGCAACAAGGTATAAGTATATCTTCCATTTTGAAGAAAACCATCAGCCACTAATCTGCTGGGGTACAATATGCCAGATTTTTGTACAAACCCAAATCTTAGCTGGTAGGGAAAGGCATTTTTCATCTTGCGTCAAAGACTCCGTCACGCTCAGCATCTCTAGGCGGGCAATGTCCAAGATTTGGCACCCGAAAGCAGCATGAAGACACATATATATTGCATAACCCAGTCACCAGTACACCTCTAAGTAAAAGAGAATTTGAAGTATGGTGGTATTATGTTTCCAGGATGTCCCCAGTGATAGTGAAGAAGAAAACAGACATTATTCTTCAAACATACATGGGCTGCCGGTTGCCAACCCACTGCTTCTGAAAGAGTCACCAGGGTGCTTCCAATACAGCACCCTTTCGCTGTATACTCCCAACCCTATATCGCAAGCTGTCAAGCTGATCACTTCGAGGTCTCCGATCCAACACCACCAGCCTTCTTCATCTCGCTGGCCACTGCTCGCGCCTGGGCGCGAATGATGCGGCACTCGTTGACCTGTGCGGGCTGAGAATGAGACTAAAGGGTTTTATTTCTTTCGATGATCGGAGTTAATGGCAATCTATGCAATGCATGTTCCAATAATTTCCTGATATATGATACCATCCAAACAGAAGAGGTACACTCATGGAAAGATACCGGCCTTCTGGGTGCACATGGCATAAAAAGATTCGAGATCATCATCAGCAACATCGCGAAGCCTTAATTTCGGCTGTTGGGTTGATGTTTGTTGGGAAAAACGTGAAGAGTTTGAACGTGAAAATATTTACCTGTAGGCAGAACCAAGCCAAAGGATTATTTTTGGTTGGTCAACGTGGCTGGTCCAAGAGGTTCTCAAAAGCCGTTTTCATCTGCAAGAGCGATGCACGCAGTGGGTTATTGGGTGGGAGATCCATGGCAATAGTCGTGCACGAAGTGATCTCCCGCTTGCACTGGGCACCTAGGTGGGTGGATATTGATGCATAGTTGGGAGCAACGCATGTAGACTGACAGGGCCCACAAAATGAAAGGGATACAACAAAACATCAATAATGATATCCCTGTGGTTTTTGATGGCGCAGTGATCCACTAAAGGACATGGGTATACATGCACAGGTTTAGTTTTGTTCATAGGTTGGTTCCAAGTAGCTTGACATAACTTATCTAATAGTGATACTCCCGCTATTACCTCATATTTTTTGACGTACCCAATAAATTGTGCATCAATAAGTTGTGAAAAACCAACAATGTAACAAAGGAAAGGAACATATCGATAAGGGATATATACCAAACTTCCTAAAATCAAAGAAACACTAATGATTTCTCGTAGGTACTTGCTGCTTTCTTCCATTCTTCAGGGGTCTTGGGGTCCTTCTTGGCTGCGGCCTTGGCCTTGCTCTGTGCTTTCGCCTTCGGTGCTGGGGTTACTGCTGGTGCTGGGGTAGCAGCAGCTGCGCTGCCCATCACCCCAACCAAAGCCTGCAAACTTGGCCCCGAAGAAGCAGAAGGGGCACCCACCTCCGTGCCACCACCCAACATGCTTTCGATGGTTGCTGCGCCTGCCGCAACCCCACCCTCACTATTCATTGTGACATTAGTAGTATCAGTATCATGGTATGACCCACCAAAGGATGCCCAGAATCGCATACTTTCCGGGTCCTCCGGGCAGTCAGGATCCGGTTCCCCACCCCGGCGAACCAGGGAATCGATCTTGCACCTAGGCATGGAGCAGAACAAAGTGGAATACAAACAAGTTCACATCTATATGGTCCATCATTAGCATTCTATATGTTAATCTGTGCTTTTGACAGTCTTATTGCACTTGTGTTTGCATGTCAAGATGTCTTTGTAAAAAGATTCTCTCCAATGTTCGAAGTGTGCATTATGTATACATACACATCATGTAATATAATTCCTTTTTTGTTGGAAAATATCTCACTATTGATGTTTATTCATTTATCTAGTAATTTCTTTCTTTGTACTGGAAAAATACATGAAATAGAATTACAAACAGGACGTGACCCTTGGATCTTTGTTTGTTTGTGGTTCTTCATTTCTTGACCATCAGACCCCAACAAAAACATGGGTCAACCAAACAGCAGTTCAAAAACCAAGGTACTGAACCCACGTGCTTTCATTTCACTGATGGTCAGCAACTCACGGCCCCGCGTGAGTTTGCCCTCCTGCGACCTCTGGATGACCAACGTGGTTTCCATGACTTTGATGTTCTCACCCGATGCAATCCATGCCTTGAGCAAGTCATTCTTCTCCTGGCTTGGCTGGCTACTATCTAAAACTTGCCAGGGTTGAAAATATATTTACATACTTTCCCCAGGAAAAAAGATGCTCACAAAAACAATGTGCCCACCAAAGTTCCAAACCCATACTAATTAGAAACCCTTTTTTGCCAACAACAAGGTCCTTTCTCGACCCCGACCACAGCTTTGCAGCATTGGGGAAATCATCACCCATAGCAACCATCTTCCTGGTGAGTCTAGCATGCGCTGCCCTGTGTGTTGTGCTGTTCACCTCGGGCTCGGCTGGTGCGGGAGTGGGCGGTGCTGCTGGTGCTGATGGCTCGGGCGCAGGAGGCGCGGGAGCTGGCGCTGATGTGGGCGTCGGTGCTGATCGGGCTCAGCAGCAGGGGGTGCTGATGCCGGCTTCGGTGCTGATGCGGGCTCAGCAGCAGGGGGTGATGCGGGCTTCGGTGCGGGAGGTGCTGATGATGGCTCAGCTGGGGTGCTGATGCGGGCTTCGGTGCTGATGCGGGCTCAGCGGCAGGGGGTGCTGATGCCGGCTGGTGAGGCTGCAGCTGGTACCTGACCTGGCCTGGAGGATGATGGCAAACCAGCTTTGGCATCTTCAACTTCACTAGTAGGTGCAACAAGCCCCCCCAAAGTGTAGCCCATGGTGCCCATCAACTGCTTGGCCCAATCTTCTTGCAAAGCATTTTGCCAGAAACTGACTGCTTTGACAAAGTCCGACAACTTGTCATCGTTGGGGGATTCTCGTTGCGAAGCCGAAGGTCCCAACCTCTAGTTTCTGATCATGGGAACTATGTTATACACATATCTGTATATGTACATATGTCTATCTATGTACATATCTGTAAATGTATGTGCGCATGTGTATGTCAGAGAACACACCCGATCAACACACAGACGCCCCTGATAATATTATTACTGTGAATTTAAGTTTGGCTTCAATAAGAACAAACCAAAGCCCCTAATGTCCTTACATTAGTTTGTAACAACATTGTCCAAACATTGCAAGTTACGTAGATGGTGGTGAACCAAGATCAGCATGATGCAGACGGGAATTCACTTTCGAAGCTTGCCCTGACAAGTCATGCGACCCAAGGAAGAGAGTCTCTAACGACCTGACCCATGAGCCAAATAAAGGAGCACACCCAATAATAAAGCATCCCCGATTCAAAAATTGGGTGAAACCCTTCTTTGGGAGAATATAATATAACTGTGACCACCCAGAGGTTGGTTGATGGGATTGTTTTCATTTGTTGTATTTATTTTGGAAATGAATATGAAAACCATGAAGGGCACAGGCTTGGGAGGTAAGAAGAAAACATACTTAATAAATAAAAGCCACTCCATCCTCTGAAATGATGGAGCTTTGCTCAATCCCGATGCCTGATCAGGGTCACGTGTTTTTTACCCAAAGCTCAAAAATATAGAAAACCACCTGGTTCAAAACCTGTGGAAACCATCTCAACATATCTGTACATTGTAGCACCTTCTCAGCAGGGTTCGGCTTATTGGGAGAGACAGGGACCCTCGACTCCATCTTCTCGATCCTTTCCAACTCCCGCTCCAAATCACGGCGGATGGGGTCATCCTCTGCAATCTGCTGCCTGGGGGGTTCAGTATCTGGCAACACGGCGGAGGGGACTAGCATGGGACTTTCAGGCACAGCGGCGCCACCAGGGGGAGTACCACCAGGTCCATCACCATTAGTCTTGGAAGTAGATACCACAGACTCACCGTCAAGGTCATCATCGGCATCATCATGATCACTTTCACATTCCATTTTGGTACCTGGAACCGTGTCTTCAACCGGCATGGGGCGGAGACGGGCTCTCTTGGCGGGTGGTTCAGCAACTGCTGGGGCAGGCCTAGGCGTCGTCGCAGGCGCTGCAGCAGCAGCAGGCTGAGGTGTCGTCTCAGGTGCTGCTGCAGGTGCAACAGATCCAGGCGTTGTCTCAGGCACAACTTGTTTTGGGGAATCCTTCTTGAATCGTTTCCAAAATTCATCCCCTGAGGGATTGGGACCACAGTGGGCCACAAGAACCTCATGACATTCACTATCACTTAGCTGGAAATGGGCTTTCGCCTTTTCAAGGTTGCTCCAAGTCACTTCAAAGTCGAGGTCCGTGGGTGGTGGGCTCTGCTGATTCTGGGGGGTGGCCTGATTGGTAGGGGCACCTCTTCTGGGTGCGGCGGCCTTCCCCTTCTCTGATGATTTGTTTTTCGCCATGAAAACACCAATAACACGCGTGAAAAGCGAAGATGATCCTGAACAATGGCTTAGGAAGTGAAAACTAAAGCAACATTAGCATGAAAAGTGATGGTTTTTTTGCAAAAAAAATCACGCTTTTCACGCTGAATCACGGCCTTTCACCGGTTTTTCACGTCCAATAGCACACTTTTTCACGGCCAACTTGTTTTGACGAGCACTCCCCTTTACCGTCATGAGAAGAGGTAAGAACCAAGTTTCACACATGTGAACGGTTTCACAAACATGATTTTAAGTTTCACACACATTCACACACGATATTCCATGTGAAACTTGAGCGCTGACAGCCATCCAGTAAGTTGCATGATGCCACGTGGTGGTTCACGTGCCCATGGCTAACCCTAATTGTTGCGTGGCCACGCACCACACATCAGAAACACTTCAGCCCGATCCAGGCCATGTTGTAGAGACTTTCGCGAGAACATCATCCTAAGACCAGGGGCCCATTGATAACAAACAAATCTTTGATAGTTTCCAAGACCCACAGCGCCCATTCAGGATGATACACGTACTGTAGTGATTGTAGTTCTATTGGAACACGTTGGAATTGAAACCACAAGCCAGGGAAACAATTAATACCGGGACAACCAAGCGACCCAATTGTTCGGAACCAAGAGATATTTGCTCCGCCCAAGGTATCGCACAACGTCGGCCACATTCGCCTGGAGCAGCGGGTATCGTGGTGTGCGTTCCCAGAGGGATGTGACTCCATGAACCATATCGCAAGGTATTTGCACAGGAAAACTAAAGACGGCAATTATGTGTCGATTTTTTGGCACCCCTAAGATGAACAAATATCCGAATGTACATCGTACATCAACAGGATACAAACGGGAAAGACACATTGGTTGAAACTTTGCCGTTGTTTTGGATGGAGCAAAATTTCCACCTGGTCCCACATGTCGTTGTTTGACATGGGTAGGCAGTAGCGCATGAATAGCTCACGGTCAGAAAGTCCACGGGGCACATGCATCGGTGCTTTAGGCCCAGGGTATAGGGGCACCTCACACGGTTAATCTAGCATACCCACTGGTGGAACCGTGTGGTGGGAGTGCCAAACCTTGGAACTATTTTGTGCTCCCATTCATTTGGTAGTATTCTATATGGAAAACGTATGGACATATCCCTGCACAGTAAGGAATGAGCATGAACACCCATGAAATTGTGGAAAGGGTAGTGTCGATGAGACCTTCACCCGCCATGATCAAATAGGGTTTTATGTGTTTTTCATGTTTCAAAACAAGTGAGTACAAACAGAGGCTAGGGTTTCACGTGGATGTCCACCTATGCATGTGCACACATGTGTGAACTTGAAACATATACGCATATAAACGTGGACATATCATGACAATACGTTGGGGTATAAACAGGTGTAAGCATTAATTTTGATGCGGACATACAGACAGCATATGTACATATCAGCATCAGGCATTGTTCCATGTGCAGAAACCAACAGTAATATTGAAATAAAATAAACCATGAATATGAAACAAACATGTTTATATATCTCATGGGTGGTTTGTCCCAAAATAAAAGCATACCAAATCGATTTTATTGGGGTTGGTTTATGCTTGCGCAGGCCGCATTACCCCATTGCTTCTTTTCAACAATCTAGGTAAATTATAACGAAGCTCTGGGGCTCAGGCTTCCCGTGCCGAGCTTGTCCTCAGCTCATGTCACTGGGGCGAATGAGCCATGCCATTTTCGGAGGTGCTTAAGCCCAGGGCTGGTCATTGCATGACTGGCCTTTTTGGGGCCCTGGCTAATTCCCTGCTCAGATCATTTGTTGGCCTTCTCAATAGCTTGGTGACTACTGGCTTTCTGCCTTTTGCCATTTGTATATTGTCGCTGAATCTGAACTGGTCCACTGTTTATTTTCCTGCCGGCATCACACGTGGTTTGGAGGTGGGCAATGCCTGTTGCCAGCGTGGACCTCACCATGTGACACTTTTTCCCTTGACATGCGGGCTGCTGGGGCTTTCGGCGGTGCAGCAATGGGCTGCGGCTGTCAAAAAATCACATGCCCAGACTTGCAAGGTATTATCCCATGTGCCACATTATGGTGACAACCTGGCTGATTTGAGCATTTCTTCGCCAAAGAGACAGCAGTTTGACGTTCAATGCATCAAGTTCCTTGTCATGAACGGAAGTGTGAGTGGCTTAGTGCGGACAGCATACGTCAAACTTCTCTGAAACTTCTTACGGGGCAGATCCTCACTCTCGTGTGGAAAGTTTGGGAATACCGGCTTGCATACAGGCAAGGACGCTGCAAAGTGTGCGGCTTTGCTTGAGGACTGGAGCAAAAAGCTGGTAATTACCAGTGTCTGCAATCAGTGTGTGTGCCGCAACGGATGCAGTGATTTGCAGGTGCGCAAGAGCGTAAGGTTGGATCTCGCAGACTTTGGGTCCAGTGACACTGTCCTTTGAGAAAATGTCAAAAGCCTTCCGGAAAGCTCAGCCTGAGCCAATGTGCTACCTTTTTGTCTTGAATGACATATCTCTTGGAGGAAACCTTCGAGTGTTTTTGCCTGGCAACATGCCGGCCTTGTAATCTTACTTGACACTCGGCTCCACTCGTTGAGCCTTGGCGGTGTCATATGGAAATGCGTGGATGGCTGGGCGTGTCCCACGCCCGCATTCTCCGAATGTTATTTCTTGTGCCGCAAGTCTTGGTGACAGGCCGGTTGCTTTTCGATGTCCACTGTGGTTGTGCGTGTCCAGGCGACCTGACCACGCACGCCCTTGATGTAATTGATGTAGTTATTGGTTTTCGTCACTGTGATTTGTTTGCCATCTGGCCGCAGTTTCACTCTCGTCGGGCTGCGGACCTTCGACATGCGTGAAGGTAAATTATAACGACCTCACTGTGACCTCACTGGAATATATGGTTAGTATAGGGAATCATCCCCAAATGGCCTTAATTCAAATTAGTGAATTAGTAGAATTTATCCAGAACAATAATGGACACATATTCATGATGTTTGTTTTGTCATGGTAGGGTGGGACGACCAGGCGTCCCATGGGCCACAAAACAAACACCCACGTGAATCCAACAAAATGAGCTGATTGCTTCATCTAGACACATCCCTGCGTTCGGCAGCCAGGTCTGCGATGAACTGCCCAAATTCTCGAGTGTAGTGCCTGGTCATCTAGAGCTGCCAGACGTTGCGTTTGAATAGTACTACCCATTCCCCGTTTTTTAACCATACGAATACCTGTATTGATGGAAAAAACACATTTCATCATACACATTCTTGGTCGAATACATGTATATTTATATATACACACTTTTATGTGAGCATCACTATTTGAAGAACTAAACATAAGGGTCGAGTCTGGAAGCCAAAAAAAATGTAACAACTAGAAACTAACGCAGGTGTTTGTTCATCATTGGTGTCGTGCTGTGAATTGCAGGCCGGAATGAATAACCCCGACAGTATAAGCTAATGCTGGACCAAGTGAACAAATGATTGCAATGGGGTGGTTAACACTCTGGCGATGGGTACCATCAAAAATGATATTGGTTTTCCCAGCTTCCCAGGTATGATTCCTTGCCATTGGTTAAAGATGAGACCCTTGGTGCATGTGCCCAATGACTTGGATGGGGAAAAGATGGAAGAACTATCTACCCTTTTTAAATACTTCTGGGCCTATATGGAAGGACCATGATCAAACATGAACTAAGTTTACAGGTTGCTGAAGGGCCCTTTTCCTGAACCCGTTGAAGTGCCCCAACCAGCTGCGTCACCCTAGGTCTTTCCCGACCCTCGAAATGATGCCAAACGAGGCGCTGACTGTCCTTGAGGGCGGTTTTTATGCCAGTTCTGCGTTTGGTTCCTCGTTTATCTACGTATTTCACAGTAGTGGAACCGGAGCATTTTCGCTGGTCATCTTTCGACATGTAGCCAGCCTTTTGGCAAATAGCATCCACAAGACCCTTATCGTTGCTGTACAGGATGTGAGGTTTGGGCGTTGCCGCCCCGAAAACGCCCATCCAAAATCGCCCATAGTATACCTTTCGAAAGTTGGTCACCAGTCTCTCAAACCATCAAAATACCATTAGTTATTCTTGGTTTGCGAAAACACCCCTCCCCGAACATACATAGTACAAAAAAAACACATGTTCCAAATTCATAATCTAAGCATCTTCAATGATGCTCAAGAGGAATTGGAACTCGGGGACATCCTCTAGATTAGAGCCACCCAGACCCTCAAAGCATCCATTTTTTGGATCGCTGCAAGAAACCCTAAAAAATGGATCGCCGACATCCATTTTTTGGATCGTTGCGCCTATTGTCAAATCATTTGTACATTGCCTTTCAGCAAAGATTGCTGGTTTTTCAGCATGATGGTGCATGACTTTCAGGAGCTTGAGCCTGTTTCTTGACAATTGGCCACACTATGTTGTGGCCAAACGCGTTTCGCAGGAGAAAAAAAATAGGAAGATTGCTAGATAGCTAGATGGGTGTAGATAGGCTTAGGGTAGATAGATATACTGATAGGGAGAGGGTAGATATAGGAAACAAGGAAGGTAGATAGATACAGACAGACAGACAGATCAAGACATGAAGAGATATGGATGGAGATGGGAGAAAATATTTTAGATATAGATCTGTTTCCGTATGTGCACCTAAATAGAATATGCACAAACACGCAAAATCGCGCCAAAAACACGGTGGCACACAAACACAAACACACCTAAACACACGTGGGAAAGCAACCCTCTCGTGCAGAAATTCCAGAAACCATTAGAAAGTCAAGGCCAAAATGGCACCAAGAAATTCTTGAAAGAAACCTGTAAACAAAACACGTTTTGGCCTCTATTTGCCAATGGTTTCCAAAAATTTTCAATCAACTCTTGATGCGCTCACCGATTTTTTTCCGCCAGTGCTGCATGCTTTGTGCGCGTAACAGGTTCTAAAGGACAGAGATTGCCCCAGCGCAGATCGAGATAGTGCGGTCGATGTCATCCATCACTTTGACATCCTTGGAAGGGCCAGGTGGAGAAGAACAGAATTGCGCAAACCAGCGCTTGGGTATTTAGCAGCCCCCTCCAACAAAAAACAAGAGTTAAAACCCAACCATGGATCTTCTTGGGGAGTACGATTCTTGAAGCAGCGAGCCCAAATCGATTTGTAATCTCCAGTTGGTCGTACGGTGAATGCAATCCACCCACGTGAGAGCGCACTCTCCCAAACTCGAATCACCACTTTGCAAAATTGAGGGGTATACCTCCAGTTTCAGCCAAATGTTTTCCCCCAGTGATATGAACTTTTCTTTTCGATTTCGAAAAAGTTTTGGTGTAGAAAACCCTCATGGACTCCTTGTGCTTGTAAGGTGCCCGCCACTTCATTGCGGTTTTCATCAACCTTGGTTTGGTTTCGGTTTAGAAATGTGCATAGATACAGACTGGACACAAACAACACAAACTCCCCCCCAAGAAAAAGAAGTGAATTTGTTTTGAACCTCTGAGAAACTTGGCTCGGTTTTTCCATAGGCGCCGGATTGGGATGATTTTCATGAGGTCACGGGTTAGCATCCTGTTCCATGCATCTTGCATTTGTTTGGACCACCTTCCCTCAAGAGGAACGAGAAGATCTTGAATAACCGTAGACATCAAAACACTGGGTTTTGGCAGCCTGTGTCCAAATTTTTTCATCCAAGTGTGCACTCGGGTCATGTGGAGGATCTCAAGCAACTCAGCAAGTTCTGGTAGTAGCCACAGTAGTGAAGAACCAGGCTGTTCCAACCTTAGCTGTTTGATTTTGAACCAATTTTTTGATATGATGGGTCCGATGGGTGATGGACAACGCAAAAGAAGACGGTTTCAAACTAAACACTTATAAAATATATGAAGACATTTGTAGCTTAGATTCAATATAAATATGCCTCTTGCATGGGCTATAGCCAGAAGGACGACCAAGTTCACGATGATTTGATTGGCCGCCCTGATCTTTCGCAGAGATTGGGCTCCATACGGAGGAAAGCAGGATCTCTTGTGGAAAGCAGAACTAATGAACACGAAAAGGCCGCAAGGTGGCCCACACATAGCCCAGCCGCCGGTCACCTCAGTGATGTGGCAGTTACTCAGCAACATCTCAATTTTTTTTGGATTTCCAGAAGTCATAAATCCTCAAAACCCTGGGTTCCCTTTTTTTGGTGGGGTGCACTTCTCTAATAAAAGGGGTTGGGTTTCCCATTGTAACAATTTCAAACTTCAAACAAATGGATTATGCAAGCTAAGTCACCACAGCCAACATACAATCCAAAATAAATCGGAATCCAGCTTTGCTCAACATATCGTGGTTCACCCCGTCTTCCAACACGTCAATGGTCATGCTGGAATAGTTTTGGTTTTGGCACTGAGCACAGAAGTTGCCCTTCCCAGCAAAGAGGTCCAAGGTTTCGATGCTGCGCACATTGCTTTTATCAGCATCCCAAGAAATCACCCTTTTCTCAATATCATCTAAATCTTGGGAAGCATCATAAAAACCATCTTCAACGCAAACTTTTCGGGAAGCCATGGTTTGGAACTGGCGCAAATGCCACTTGAGGCAAGGAGCATCGGGAGTATGGAGCTTCAGTCAGCTGGTAACACATGTTAGGTCTGACAAAATATCTCAAATGATTTGGTTTCCGGCGACAATTGTTTCATTCCAGTTTGGGGGCGGTCGATCAGCGTAGACTTTTTGAAACGTATTTCCTGCTAGGACGTGGTCATGGTTCTTCTTATGCAAAGCTTGGCACTTCCAATGAATAACATTGGCCCAAGTTCTTCGGTGACACGATCTTGCAATTCAGGCGATAAGCCCATTGAAACTCTCATCCCTGTAGGTACTGTACTTCTTAGGGTTTCCTTTGTACAGACTTCGCTGAATCAAGTGAAACATAAAATGGCATTTAGGGGCCAATAGCCCTTCAGCTTTGCTGTAAAAGGACAAAAACCGAGAATATGCCCCCAAAGCATCTTGAGTTTGTGAACGAGATAAATTTCGACTCTCGCTAGAAAAAATTTGGTCCAACTTTTGCGCTGCCTTTGCAGCTTCCAAGAGAAATTTCCCTCGCCTAGCTTTGTCCCGGGGCAACTTTTCGTGGAAAGACGGCATGCTTTTCTCCAACAGGTGCCGCACAAAGAGAGCCAAGCCGTGAGATTCTGCTGCCTTCGCATGGAGGCTTGGACTATCGGTCGTTCCGAGCATCGTGAGGGTCAAGTTCCAGACCTCAACACAAAGTGGGTAAATCCAAAATTGTTGCATTCACTGGTTTGACAAGTTTGGAGGGAAAAACATTGGGAAACATAGCTGTCAACCAAGTCAAGAAACTTCTGAAGATTTGCCAACCCATGCAGGGTCTTTTTTCTGATCGCGGTAAAACTGGAAGAGTTCCGCTTTGATTGCAAATAGACTGAGTGTGCGTTTTTCTGCAGCATCCAATCCAGTTGAAGTGGGGGCCCATAAGCCAGAATCGAGACAGAAGTTGAAAGCCAAACTCACTAGCAATTGAAGAGGCCCTAAATGCCAGCTGTGCATAATATCTAGAGACCACATCTCCAAACCAACGCCTGAAAGTTGTAGGAGAGGGCAATCATGCACAAGGCGTGCATCATCAGGACCCACCCACCACGAAGTTGTAAAAGGGGGCGTCAAGAATTCAAATTGTCCAACATCTGGCATTTCTGCTGTTGGCATCAGGCGGCTACCTTTCTTCAGCCCAAGCGTGGGGAAATCGGAGAGCAAGCCACGACCTCGGAACTTCTTCTTGTAGACCAACTTGCGGTAAAGCTGGGATCTCATATCAATGGACTCGATGCGAACAACCTGAAGAGATCAAGTTGGAATGTTTGGACATACTGACATGTTGCAATAATCAACCATGCGGTGGATATCTTTTTATCCCAACGATGGATGTGAAATATATGATTATATATAGGTTTAACATGCCCAACAATTAACCCATATCGGGGATGGTGCAATCTGTAGCTCACACCAATATATTTTTCTTTGGTGGGTAAAAGAAACTTTTGTATGCACAAATTGTTGCAGAGGAACTTTGACAAAGCTCCCCAAATCTGTCAAGTAATCGTTGGTCCCATAGACAGTGAAAGGTGAAGAATCCAAAGTCCACTCACTGATGTTGGGTTGGCACAATTTTTCCTGGTTCACATTGCACAAAGGGCAGGGGTGATGTTTGTCGCAACCCAAAAACTTGAAGGAACGCAGGCCAATCGCCCATGATGTCCAGCACACAGTATCGGACAGGGGTGGTCTCCAATGTTTTCAAGTCATCGACCCATTTTTGTAACATAGGGCTCAAGCTGCACCACCCCCTGCACCCGCATTGGCAAAGCTCTTCAGTACCTTAGCGCAACAGTTCATTTCAGATTAACAACCTGGTTTGGGAAAATAATCCCTTTAGTCGCTGTGGATTAAAATTGTCACCATCCAATCCCTTGCAAGTCTAAGTTGCGAAGCAAGAATGATAAGAATTTCTGGGAAGTCAGAAGGTCAGTCACATAGAATGCCGTGAAGGAATCGTTGTTGGTGTAGGCCACCCCATCCCAATAAAGTGCAATAGGTCTGACTTTGGTTTTGATGTGGTTCACTTTCGCAGCTTGTACAACTGGGTGATTGTCGTAATTGTCTAGGCCCCCCACCACTTTGCGAAAATGACTTTCAGAAATATTGTAAACCATGTCATCAGTGATGTAGTCGTTGAAAGCCGTGGAAGGTAAGTACATTGGGATAGCCTCCACAGTACGGCAGGAATCTCGTTTTCTGTGAACTGGACATTGGACATGGGTAATTCCAACTTCGGGAAAGATCTGCCCAGCATGGTTTCGAACATGCCGGTGACCGTTCTTCGAGGCTGACTTCGGATCCAAAGCCAGATCTTCCAGCCCCAGGCCACCAGCACGGGTGATATAATAGGCAAGGGTTGCTACTTCAGAACCGGTCATTCCTTCTGAAGCAAATTTCTCTAGCAGATATCTACGAAGTTCTTGGCCCCCTTTTCGTTTAGCTTCTCCCCCAGGAATAGCGTCCGTCATCTTTGGTGGCATGACTAGATGCACGGGCTCGTTTGAACATTTCTTTGGGCCCTTTTGTGGCTGCCACTTCTTGCGTGACATGAATTGCCTGGTTGAATCAACTGCAACAAGTGTGATTGCATCAACTCTCCAAAAAACTGCACATGGATTAGCTAAGTTTTTGCGGCCCCCTGATTGCAGCTGCGGTTGTCAACTTGCCAATACACCCCACAGGTATATAGAACTATTCAGGTGCTATCACCTGATCAGGTCACAAATCCGTGTCAGGCCTGCAGGAAACAATGGAACTTACTATTGGAATCTTTGGGAGATAAACAACCTTGTAGGTTCCAAGCCACCACAGATTATCCCCTAAGATCACGCTAGCTACTCATAGCTAGCCACTTTTGCGGCCCTTCCTTTTGGAAGCAGGCTCCTTAGGCCCCAAAGAAGCCTGAGCCATGTTGTGAACCTTCATACCGATGGAATTCAACCTGGTGGATTTTAGATCGAATTGTAAAAAAGGAGACCGGAAATTTCCCCACAAAAAAAACGTTAAGAAAACTTGCTGGTTAGTAAAAAGCCAAGGTGCGTAGAAGCAATGGAATAGCAGCGGTCAACGAACAGGGTCAGCATTGCCTCATAGCGATTGCCGTAGCTCTTCTTCAAAGTCTTGATGCCATTCTTCCCAAGAATGTTGAGCTTCAAGTCATCGACGAAGTCGGTGAGCTCATCCCCATCGGCTGGCTTGAGAGCTTCCTTGAAGCGGGCCATGGTTTCCGTGTAGTCTTCTAGGAAGGCACGTGCACAACGCCATTCGCTGGGCAGCTCGTCCCCTGAGCCAGCAACTTTTTCCATCACCTGTTGGCTCATTTGCAAGAACTGCAAAATCTCTTTGGATTTGACCTCTGCGGTCTGAAGGCTCGACAACTCTTTCTTCGGCTTGGTCACCTTGGGGGTCTTGTGAGTCCCTTGTTCCTGGGAATCTTGATCCTTGCCTCTGCCACGTTTGTTCTTCCCTTTGCCCTTGCCGTTCTCCTTGCCGTTCTCGGTCTCCGTGGATATAGGTGCACTTGGTTCTGCTGTCTGCGGGGTTGCGGGTCCCTTGGAAGTGGCGTCAATGCCGGGGACAGCCACATTCATTTCTGCCCACCCAGCCAGCCCTGCTGACGACGATTGGACTTGTTCAAGGGTCACACCTTCCCAAGCAAGGCCATGAAAGATGGCGTACTTGCGGATAGCTTTGCACTTGTAGCTCTCAGTCTCGTAGGTGCCACTGCTGTCGCACTTTTCTGCCACTTCCTTCCATGCTTCTTCCTCGCTTTTGGAAACGAGTTTCTCCACAAGCAAGTAGTTCTCGGCATCGGTCCATGTGTTGTGCATGACAAAGATCTCCTGAGCAAAGGAAAGAGGAAGACCAGTTGAATGTATTTAACAATTTAGGATAACTACTTTTAGTCTTATCCACACATATTTTTTGGACGAACGTTTGGGAGACTAGGCAAAACCAAAAAGGGTCCTCGTATTTGAAGCAGTTCTTGATGTAGTTCTCTGCCTGCCGCACTGCTTCTGGAATCCCAACACCCCCATAATGGGCTTCGAGCTGTAGCTTGTTCTTCCATGTCCCCACCTCCTCCTGTTTGGTCTTGGTGGAGATAGTGTGAATCCTCTTCGTGCTGACGAAGTCAAAGTTCCTGCTCATGGCCCAAGATTGTCGGAATTTCAACTTCAAATTGTCAAAGAGCCACTTGTAGGCTTCGGCAGCCTTGGGGTTCTTCTTGATTTGGCGGTACATTTGGTTGCCCATGGGCCCTCGGGCCTTGCAATCCATTCCATGGCATGCCCATCCTTCCACCCCCAGGTCGCTGTTCACCAGCATGTCCTCCGTCACTGCAGAAACTTCCAAACCATTGTGCTTGGCATACACCTCTTTCGCACGGGCTAGTGATGGCTGTATCGCAGCAGGTTGATCAAGAACAGGTTGCTCCTCCACCTTGCTAGGCTGATACATGTTTAGGTTCACCTAACTCTGGAAGAAAAACACTTTTTCAGTTCAACAATTTGCTTGATTTTGTTTTGTCCCCCAATGCGGCCTGGCGCTCCACGGCTGCAGGTTCCTCTGCCGCTGCAGCGCTAGGCACGGGCTCTTCACTGGCTGGTGGAACTTCGGCCATGGATGGGAAAAGTCGCAGAATCCCCTCATCAAAATTAGAATTTGAAGCCAAAATGCTCAAAAGTTGGAATCCAAATTTCAGCTCCGACCCCTCATCGGTGGCTCATCGCTCTAGTTTTGGGGGGGTGTCGGGGGGCTCATCGGTACATCCCTTTTATATTTCAAGTGTAAACCACCAAAATTTGAGGACCCTCATCGGGGGCTCATCGCTAAAATCTTGAACCCCCCTCATCGATGGCTCATCGCCTGATTTCTGGGGGGGGGTCGCTAGGCTCATCGGTACATCCCTTTCTTAATGTAATCTTTCGGGGGCTATGCCAAAAGAGGGCTCATCGGAGGCTCATCGGTGGTATTGGCAATATGGCTCATCGACCCCTCATCGCCCCTAGTTTTCATTGTTTTCCGCTGTTTCCCCCAAAAAAGGTATCCACACATATGGGTGCCCATGTACACTACATGGAACCTTTTTTTCAAGTCAGGACTCATAATCCCATAATTCAAAATGCCCATTTCAAAGGGTGGTTTCCCACAGATCCCCCAAAAATGCTTTTGGATGCTTGTGTTGAAATATGAGCTTTTCTTGGGGGCCTTAAAATCCAGCACTCCCAAAATAGAATCCCAAAATTGAATTTTGATTTCCAGGCGTAGCATGGGTTTTGCCTGGAAATTCTTTTGACCAGCTCAGCCCATTTCGCCAGGTTGAAAGTTCCGGGGTTCTCATCACTTCCCAAGGCTTGGTCCATCCCCTGCTGAGGAAGCGCTTCGAACAAATACTTCGCATGTGGGGAAAATCTTGATGGAATCTTTCGTTTTCCAATTCGAATTGGGGTAGCAGTGGCTAAGGCAACAGAAACTTATATTGTCCTGATTTCCCAAAAGATGTTTTGAGTAAGCCATGAAAAGGTTCTGAGACATCGCTGATCGAGACTCTCTGATATGGTTTGGAAAAGGAGATACCAGTAAGTAGGTTGGCAAACCACTTCCAAAAAGTGGGTTAATTTAAGACCCTTTTTTTTGCTGATGTTGGAGTTTGCCGCAATACTATAGGGTTGGAAAACTGCGCCTGCAAATCAGATTCCGGCCGCTGTGTTTTTTCTGTGACCCGAGATATGTATTGGTCCACGAGTGGCGTTCCACCAAATAAATTGCCTTTCCACAAACCCCATCATGGGTTGGCCATCACCAGCAAACAGCAAAATGAAGTCAAGAACTGTGATAAATCGAAATGAAATTGTGGTCTCTTAACATTTTTGGGTCCATGAATCTTGACCAACCTTTTCTTGGGTCCACGTGACGGGTGCGCTGAGTGGGTTCACGAATTGCTTTCGTCATCCACCTGCGTGTCTGCATTGCTAGGATCTTTGGAGTCTTTCGGTTCAACACGAGGAGCCCGCTGAGGGAGTCCTGAAGAGAGGGCCACGTGAGTTGAAGCTTTTGGTGTTTACAGCACTCCCCCAAAAATGAATTATGTCTGGACTGTGGCCCATTCCCCTAATTAAAATATATTAGTGAAATTTGCGGCTTCCCCAAAACATGTTGATTGGCTAGAATGTCGACCAGGTGAAAACCCAACCTAATCATATTTGTGCAGGTCGCATTTCTGTAATTAATCAGAATTCCAAGGAAGGCATTGCATGATTGGTTCATTCATTTCAAATGAAGTATACCATCTCTTGTTAGCTTGGCTGCAGAAACTTGGGGAGCTGGTTCAAACAGACCTGGGCACCAAGGTTGGGACCTGAAGTCCTACTTTTGAAAACTGGTGATACTTACAACACTCAATTGCTGTAAGGATGGCCCGGGATGGACTAGGCTGTGAATCGAAATCGATATATTCTGAAATACGCATCATGTATATATGATATGGCTCATGTATACAAATATAAATAAAAAATATTTTTATCAATCTATCTGGTTGAAATATGTTTCATGGGTAATATATGTATATCTACGCTTGTGCATTTTCTAATTGTGATCATCTTAACATCCATGATGTTCAGAATTTTGGGATAGGTCAAGCCCAACCAAACACAGGGCCAATCTAAAAATTGTTGGAATTTGGACTCCGTTGATTTCTAACTTCAGAAGTTCGTTGGCCGTAGCGGCAGTGGCCATGCAGCAAATGTAAGCTAAGAAACAGTCAGGCGGCAGGTGTCCAGGAAGATCAATTTCAGGAAGTCCGAAAGAAGGCAATTCATCCGGCTGACGGTCACTGGAAAGCTCCACTCCCAAAGCCAACCATTTGGCATAGATCCCTACGAATATGGCATTTTCTTCTTGAGTGATTGGACGACGTTCTTTGAAATAGTCTATCAGGGTTCCATCGTCATGCCTTTGAACAAGATAATCCCTTCGGGCTCTCACATTCTCAAGTGCTAAATCACCATCTAGCACATCTGCGGCTATGTCCTTCATAATAGCCATGGCATCCACGCCCACTAGGTTTGGGGGCTTGACCACGATCTGGAGTTTTTGGGTAAACTTCTTGCCTTCCGGCTCTTTAAACATCAAAACTGCAATACCCGACCTCTTGTTCTGGGTTTTCAGCTGAACCCTGATTTCCCCCAAGTGACTTGCGGCTTGGACGGTCTGCATCATCTGGCTGAACTTGGGATCACTTGAGATCACATCCGGCGCCAACTCAGGAGGAGAGCTTGAAGTCGGCGCAGCCCCCGAAGTCGGCGGAGCCCCGGAAGCCGTGGACTCAGGTTTGCGAGTTTGCTTGGTCTTGGCCTGCACATCGGCCTCGGCTGGTGTGGGGTTACTTGAAAACATGGAATTCATAAGTGAAGGCAATCCTTCTTAAGGGGATTACCTAATGGTGAACCGAGAAAAGAAAGATAATGGAACACACATGTGAAATTTTCATTTGGGCCCTTTTAGTGTGGTTCCATGTTTCTAGACTACAATGTCTGAAAAATTGATAAATGATAAACCACGACAAGATACCATAGTGATATGGGAAACTTCATATCGGAATCCATCCGAGAAAACACAGATTGCTGGGGCATCTAAGTCAGTGTTGTCGTCAAAAGCGGGCATAGCTGAGAACTCGCTGGGGCCTCTTTGCTTGGGACCCAAAATCTCCCGACAAAAAGCACGGAAGTTTTCCTCACTCCATCCCAACTCCCAATTCTTTTCAGGAAGTTTCTCTAAGACAGTCCCTTTGACTCTTTCTCTGACTCTTTCTCAGGTGGACCATCTTTTCTATCCTCATGTTTGGGCACCTCTATTTCATCTGTTTTCTTGTCTGCGGGTTTCTCCAGTAAAGCCTCCGGCTGCACTGTAGGAGCCTCTTCCCCCAACCCGACAGGTTTCTGTTGAGCGTGCTCCCCACTGCCCGCTCTCTCAGGAAGCCCAGCACCATCTGCAACATCGCAACGATTGCCTCAGCGTGTGCGTGTGGGGCCCTGCGAGTGGTATTTTGGGGAAACGTTTATTGAACACCTCGGTCAACTAAGATAAGCTTCTGAGTTTTGAATGGGGAAGATCCCATGCTTCTGAAGGTTTCAAAGGATGGTGGCCTACCGTGAGGAAATGGCCAGCATGTGGGCAGATAAGTGTGTGTATCTGTTTTTCAAACATATGATACTATGCATATCTGTATGTACTGAAGCTTGACCCTACATGTGTCTAGAAGCGCAATATTTATAAACATACATGTTTGTAATTTTTGTGATTTACATATTGTATCCAAATAAGAATGGTTATATATAAATATCTATGTGTAGATGTGTGTATGTGTGTGTACATAGATATGTTTAAGTGTATGGGGACATCCCAAAACAGGTTTGTATGTCGATGAGTGCCCCAAACCCTTCTCTTTTACCTGAACGACGGAGAGCTTGGGGCACTCCTGTTTCCAGGCATTCTCATATATGTGGGCGCATGTGTCGTTCGGTTCTTCGGGCACCACCATCCAAAAGAATACCATCTGTATAAAAAATATCGGATTGGGAAAGAACACCTGAGGTGATTGATTGGTCTTGGTTGGTCATTATTTTTGGTCAACGTAAAAAAACACAAAAGACAGCTGTACCTGTTGTTCAATGAATTTTACTGGGAAAGCCACTTTACTGGTATCTCTCTAACTTGGGGGCCCTGCTCTAAGGATAATCCTGGTGTTTGAAGCAGCCTCAAACTTGAACGCAATTTCCTAAGTAATATGTTTCACAATTTTGGAAGCAGGGTACTGCGGGAAGCTGAACTTGGTTCCATCATCATATCATCAACAACAGATTCGTACTCAAATGGGTTGAAGCCAAAATCCTCAGCTGTGGGCGTGAAGGCTAGTGGAGGCAGTGGTGAAACTTTGGCGCTCCCTATTCTAGCCTAAAAATCTTGTTTGATTGGATGGCCCCACAAACTAGGCTTGCTGGACATTGGTTCCTGAAATGACCATGAATGGCATGATGTCTTTAATTTTTAGATTTGGGACCAAAGAAAGGCAACCATAGATCTTTCGACTACCAAAAAAAATGGGAACCGACAATTTAATCAAGGCTCCATTTGCTCGAAGCTTTCAATGATACTTTCATACGTAGGAGGGGGTTCGGTAGGGGCTGGCTTCGGCTCTGGGGATGGCTTCGCCTTTGCGGCTGGCTTTGGTTTGGACTTGGCTGCGGTCTGCTTGGTTTTTTTTTTGGGGGGCTGCAACGCTGCCCAGGTCATCCGAGGATTGCGATCGCTTGACAGCAGTGAGGCGAGGGCCTTTTGGTTGCTGCGTTGTCATTTTTTTCAATGCCTCTGCATTAGCCGTGTTTTTGTGACTGCCTGCTTTCTTAGCTGGAGTGGCTCCTCCATCCAAAGCATCAGAAGACTTGCTTCTTTTGATTCCACTTTGTTGTAGATTTTGCTTGCTTCCTCCTGTTCGTTCAGACTTGCATTTCGGGGGTGTGAAGGTTTCTGGGTCAACAATTGGATCGTCGACTTTACCCTCCTCTTCTGCTCCCTCTCCCTCTTGCATGCCGGTAGCATCTTTCTTGTCACTAGAAGAGACTGTGGACTGGGTAGATTGTTCTTCTTTAGCTGAAGGGGTCCCTTTGGTGGTCTCTCTTGTGGCTGGACGTTTCCTCGCTTCCTCAGGTGGGAGCTTTTTCGTGCATCGCTTGCGTGGGGCCCGGGTCCACATATCCTGGTGATGCATCCGGTTCCCAATACAAAGTGGTATAACCATGTATAACCAAAGTGAGATCGAAGAATGCGCAGTAATTGTAAACAGGGGATTTAGTTGTTTTCCCAAAAAAACAATTCGGATGTTGAGAAAAAAGTCTATTTTTAGGGTCTATGACCTACGAGCTATAACATGCAATCTGCAACATCTCAAACTCCAAGTGCCAAAATCTCCTGCGGCATCCATCTTCGGCAGTTGAGTGCTTCTTGGGCAATGTGTCTAAACATAGCTTGAAGTTGAAGGGCGCAGGTAGCCGACCTCAGAGAATGGCAGCACGTATTTTGGAAAATGATTTGTTGTTTCTTTTTTTGGGTGCAAAAAACCAGCCAAAAAACAATCCGATGTGTGAAAAATTGACCAAAACAGCAAACCAAAGCACCACTTTGTGCTTTCTGCCATAGCCGTTGAAACCAAACATTTCTCCTCAAGGGGTCTGGGGTTGTCTTTTTTGAATCATGTTGGGAATTGGTTGAACCTGTGCGAATTTAAAACCGCAAATATTTTCCAATTTTTCTTGGATGAGGCCCAAATTGTTTAGTGGAATTGGATACCCAACGAGATATACATATAGAAATATCTTTGTATATATGTGTGCATCTGGAATGGAAAATCTCAAACAATACAGATACACAAATGGGAATGGGCGAATTCAGCAACTTTCCAGCTATAGATGTTGTTTCAAACCTGTCCTGGTTCACCTTCTGCAGTGCATTGGCTATGGTAGTCAGAGAAAAATTCCAGGTTCTGTCAACACCTTGAATTCTCCGCAGATGTTCGAAGTTGGCCTCTAGTTCGGCCTTGTTCTTCTTCTCATTCCGAGCGCTAGAATAGGAGACAAAATTGCGACTGGTCCTCGGATCCGGCCAGTTGCAGGTTGAAACATTGGTGGCGTCAAAATTGTCCTGTTCGTGCAATGCAGGAAGGTCCAAAGAATTTCTAAATTTATCCCACTCATTGGTAGTTGGAACCATGTGGACCAAGAAATGCCAAACTGCAAGAAAGACCAAGTTGGCCTTTTTGATTTCATCCCCATTTGTATGAAATAATTCAGTCATGTGTCACCCAAGGTGTCAAAGCAGTTGCCAAACCATCCAGATCATCATTGCTGCGAATGCGGCGCGGCGCTGCCGCAGGTTTTTTCATCTTACTATATCCCAAGAAAATGCATTGACAGTAATCCCATTTTTTGATTCTTGAGACAATTTGGCTGTTGCCTGTCTTGGCGTGTAACCCCATGGCCCATATGGTATTAGTTCCCAACCATCCATTCAGGGATTTACGCCCCATCTGAGGCAATTGATCCGGCTAGCAGAGACGCGGCGAATGCAATTCAATCATCCCTGGACCCTGGGCCATGCATGCAGCATTGAAAGTGTTTGCATCCAACTTCTTTGAAAAATGCGTTCGTGTGAAAATGTTTCAATTGAAACGTCAAGGGATGATTTGTGACCCAGTTTTCACCCCAGCTGCGCGATTTTCTGTGCAAACGTTTTCACCAAATCATTCCGGCTAAAAAAATGGACATTTGAATCGAGTGCATTGAATCGAGTGCAGGTGGCAGCGACAAAAACACTGCCAAAATACAACACTACTTTGCCCACAGGAAGAACCCCGAAAAATCTAAAATACGACAAACCTGATATCAAAATTGTTGGTGAAGGGGAAACATATTCATATTTAAAAATATCTGATAAAATGCATGATATGTCTGTATGCACGCATGCAGGTAGATGGGAAGGTAATAGACAAGTCAAGTAAGTAGGTAGGACAGCCAATGTTTGTATGTAAATATGTGTATTGGTGCCTGGTTCTGTGTATGTGTGTCCATATATATATATATATATGTTTGAGTTTGCATGTGTATATGTGTGTGCCTCTATGTTTTTTTGCATGCATGCATGTATGCAAGTGTGTCTACATGTCTTTTATTGCATGTATGCATGTATGTATGTATGCGCACGCGGTGAAAAAGGGAAGGCCTGTAAATGCTTATACCCTTCGTCGTTTCAACATTCAATACCGCCGGCCTCTGACAAAGGAAGTTTCCAAACTTACGCACCAAACATCTTCAAAGGCTAATAGCTTACACTGCTAAGTGCCTTACACGATTGCAAGACAAGCAGTAAACATGCTACCCCGCAACATTTTGGCTCAAGAAAGCTTTGCCACAGACAAGTTTTGCTCAAAAAGACCTTCAATTCACAAGTCAAAAATTGGATAGCCACTATCCATTTTTTGGATCGCATACAAAACTATCCATTTTTTGGATCGTTCTGAGGGTCTGGGCACTCGGCTGCTCAAGCAACCATCTCAAACCCATGCACGATGCCACAATGCACATAAGGATTGTGCGGGCAGCCAGGCAATTGCCAGCAGCCACAAAGTTCAGCCCTTCGTTTCCATAGGGAATGAAACAGCACCTCCCCGATGTGTACCGACACCTTGGATTCCGACTGGTGGCGGTTGGCACTAAAAATACCACCCCCAAATCTACCCAAAACATTTTGAATTAGCACGCGCGATTTTCACAAAATTGATTTCAAACAACTTGGGAAATTTTCAAAGGGTAAGGGTACCCAACCACTACCAGTATATACATCTTGGCTTAGTGACATTGAAGAAAAGCTCTTGCACACTGGAGCAAACACCACCAGCGATCCACGGGTGCAGCGTAGGAGCTCATTCAACGCCAGCCTGGGGTTGCCCAAGGATCCCTGAAACCACTACCAGCCACCATGTAGTTTTCAATGGTTGACTTACGATACATTACATGAACTGCCTGGTTAAACCGAAGTTACAATCATCTTATTATGGAAAACGATGATGGACCACTCCCGAAAATATGAGATGATTGGGTATACTTTTATTGGTTCCATGATTCCCAAAAAATTCATTGATGGAAGGATATGTTATTGGACCCACCACAGTATAGCTACATAATATGAGCCAAAGATCGCAAATGCTGCAGAACCAGTGAGGTCCCACACTTTGTTGTCGACAATGTCGATGGCAGATCCTCTCAGCCCAGCCTTGCGTTCAGGCCAGTTGTGCGTCGACGATGAAACAGGCTCATGGACAGCTGGGTATAGAAACGGGGTCAGACCAAAACCAATGGGTAGTAAGATTGACAAAACATACTAAAAAGTTTTTTTTTCTCCTCCAGGAAACAGCCTTCAAAGCCTTGGTGATCTCAGCGTGCCCTGAAAAGACTTCTAAGAACTGCCGCTCCTTGGGGGGCATGAGTACACCCAAACATGTGATGGGCCAAGAAAATTACAAAACCAAACAAATTACATGAACATAGATTTATTAAAAAAATAGTCTCAATAGTAGACAAAGCTCAATGGTATGGTTGAGTTGGCCTTGCCACTGAACCAGGAGACAAACCAAGATCAGGATGGCCGGGGCCCGCCAACGGAGTAGACCATAGACCACCATTTTATAGCAGTTTCAAAGCACAAGCGATTTCTCTAGAGAGATTGCAAGTTGGGCCGTGTGCTAAGAGGGATATATGTCAGCTACGTAACCCACAAGTACAACGTTGAAGTCATCGTGCTTTGACTGACCATAGGTTCAAATTTCCAAGAATCATGTCATATGATTTTCTGATGAAAGGATATGGGTTAGACACATGGGTTAGACATCATGTACTCTTTCGGAGCGAAACCTAAACAATAAGCATTTTTTCACCATCCAGAATCAGCAAATTGAAACATGAACTGCTCATATCTTCACCATCGCCCGACTTTGCAACAGAGTGTTATTTTCTCCTGACCGCAGATCCAAAGCCCAGGTGTCCCCCCCACCTAGGTTCCGCAAATTTACCAGAACAGCTGTCTATGTATGTAAAATAAAATGCTTCGCACCATTAGGCCTTTGTTGCCCAAGGGTTGGATGTTGATCCCTTTGGAAGGAATTTCCTTTTCTTAAGTTCCTGCAGCGAAGCGCTACCCAAAAATGATGCCTACTCAGTAGATTCATCCCAAAGCGATTTCGCTTTGGCATACTTGTGACCTTCAGCCTTCTTTTGGGTGATGAAATTATCACGGAGGGACTTGTAATCCCAATCGGATTTTTTCTTTGGCTTGGATTTCGGTTCCCCCTTCGGAGGTGCCACTTCTGCATCCTTTGCCTCAGACTCATGCTCCTCAGCAGCCTCAGCCTTGGCCTTGGCAATTGAAGAGACATATTGATCCTGCAATCGAAAGGGCTCCACTGGCGCAGCTGCTGCTGCAAGACCACGCAAGACCTGGGCTGGTAATGTACTCCTACTATAGATGTATCAGGTTTAAAAACTGCATGGTGCACCACGAAAACTAAAGTAAAAACAATAATTCAAACCAATTAAAGGACCGGATAACCCCACAAGTCAATGCCTTCCGAAAAACACACAGCAGCGGTAAAAAGAGCAGAGAGTGACAAGGAAGAGAGGCATCGGGCAGGATGAGCGAAAGAATGTTAGAAAGGCGGGTGTGTGGCAGAGACGTGTATCATAGATGTGTTTTGTGGGACAGACATGTATGTATGTGTGCGCGTGTGTGTGTGTGTGTGTGTGCGTGTGTGTGCGTGTGTGTGCGTGTGTGTGTGTGTGTGGGTGCGTGCGTGTGTGTGTGTGTGTGTGGGTGCGTGCGTGCGTGCGTGCGTGCGTGCGTGCATGCGTGCGTGCGTGAATGCGTGCGTGCGTGCGTGCGTGCGTGTGTGCGGGCGGGCGGGCGG
>BGPT01001704.1:90299-102518 GCA_003297045.1 Symbiodinium sp. clade C Y103 | reverse complement strand
TGCGCTGGATCAAAGTCAGGACGGGCAGGAAGACATCAAGCGACGACCATCTGCATGAAGTACCTGGCAAGGTCGCAAAAGTTCTAAGCATTTGGTATGTTGTGAGGGATTGCGTTGAGTCACTTGTGCCTAAGTTCACAACGCAGCAAAACTCATCATGTCGCGTCCGTAGCAATATCAAGAAGCGACCCTCCTGGCAGCAACTTTAGCATGAGCAGCCAACCGTGGCAATCAACTGCACCCGCCGCAACTGCAACGATGTGNGACCATACCAAGGGAGGCAGGGAGGCAGGCAGACAGATGACGCTGCACAGCAACTCGTCACGGCGCCTTTCATCGTACCTGGCCACCGAGTCAGGCCATCAATATGAGTCAGCCAAAACAGCATTTATACAGTGCCGGCGGCGTCGTTCAGAAGTGCTAAGACCAGTCGGGAACTGCAAAGGAACATGCATTTTTGCACAATGCGCACAAATTGTCTCTTTACATGATTGTGTCAAACCATCGCAGCCATCAATTCGAACAGCTAATGTTCTAACAAGATCCATCCACTGCAGCTGCAGAGCTTCCACCCTGGTGAGGCTGTGTCAAAGGGACACCACATACGAATGCAATCTCTTCCAGAAGCAACAGTACGTCTTGCACGACCTCCAGCACCNGCTGTGTCAAAGGGACACCACATACGAATGCAATCTCTTCCAGAAGCAACAGTACGTCTTGCACGACCTCCAGCACCAACGCGTCGCTCTGTTCAGTGCAGTACATACCTGGAAGATGAGGTTAGGTTAAAAAGGTGCTTTTAGGTTATTTTCAAAAAATAGTTAACTTTCTGTCTATTAGGTAAATCATGTTTAACCTTGAAAAGGCTATTTGACCAAATAACCTTTAACTATTTTTTAGGTTATTCATACAAGTTACCTTTTTTTTCAAAGGTTATTTCTACAAGTTACCTTTTTTTTTCAAAGGTTATTCATACAAGTTACCTTTTTTTTCCAAAGGTTATTTATATCATTTACATTCCTTTTCCAAAGGTGTGCTTGCTTTTATGCTTATATGTCAGCAGCAGTCACTTACAGTAATCATTNTTTCACAGTGACAAGATGTATGTGGCATGTGAAACAACAAGACTTATAGCAGAACAAGAGCATGTGTTTCATTTTTTGGGCTGGAGGCCCAAAGCAAAACCATCATGGCAGAAGAGTAGTCATGGCAGAAGAGTAGCAAGCTTTTTTTTCGACGCCTCTTGGCATTCTGCCTGCTTCAGCCATGTCCTTGCAAAAGCATAGGCTTACAGCAGATCCCTGCTTGGGTGTTGGTGACATCATGTCACCTTTGGTCTCATGGTTGAAAGAGGAAGGCAAATATGACTTGTCTTCTTTGTTGGAGCCCAAGACATCAGTGTCCTGGAAAACAGCGCCCAANAGGCAAATATGACTTGTCTTCTTTGTTGGAGCCCAAGACATCAGTGTCCTGGAAAACAGCGCCCAACTTGGAATGGCTGTGTAGTTTGGAGAAGCTGTTCGAGAAGTTGCTGAAAGTGGCACCAGCTTGCATTTTCCCCAGCAAGAAAGTCAGAGTAGCTCTTCAAAAGATCCAGACAGAAGTGACTAGGATCAATTTTTCCAGAAAAGACGATGAGACCTTCTTTGACAGAATGGATCTCTTGCTGAGAATTGCAGCTTCGCAGCTCAGGGACCTCAAGCAACAGCTTGTTGTTTATCAGAGGACTATGAAAAAAGCCTCTGTGAGAGAAAAGGAAAAGGTTGATGGTCTGTTGATGCTGATCAACCTTCCTGCGAATGAAGTTGAAGCAGCTCCCNGAGAGAAAAGGAAAAGGTTGATGGTCTGTTGATGCTGATCAACCTTCCTGCGAATGAAGTTGAAGCAGCTCCCAGCACTTCTCAGAAGAAACCTTCTCCTCTCAAACAACCTTGCACAGCACTGGTTCCCTATGTAGCTGCAAAGTCTCCAAAGNTTCTCAGAAGAAACCTTCTCCTCTCAAACAACCTTGCACAGCACTGGTTCCCTATGTAGCTGCAAAGTCTCCAAAGTCTCCAAAGACTACAAAGACCACTCGACCTCGACCTCAGTCTCCCAACAGCAGCGAAAATATCTTCTCCAGGATCCTCTTTAAGAAGCTGAGTGATGAAAGTTGTGTCCCAGGCGATGCCAAATCACCTCCAAGGCTTTCTGCCACTTCCTCTGGGCCCAGCAGCTCCAGCAGAAGCTTGAAGAGAGAGGTAGCATGGGATGACTTCAACCGAAGTGAGATGGATATGCTGGCTGAAGCTTTGAGCAAGGCTTGTCACCTTTGCTTGTCACATGTGGGTACAAAGTCAAGTTAACACAGTCATTCTCCAACTGATTGATAATGCCTGACTCTGATCCAATCAACTGCAGGAAGTGCCAGTGGAAAAGAAACAGGGAAGAAGAGGTAAGGCTAAAGGAAAGGCGAAGGCCAAAGTGGCCAAAGGGAAGGAAAAAAAGGAAGCATCAGCTTCTTCTGCTTCTTGTGCGACAGACCCCAGCCCAAAGAAGACATGCAGGCCATGCCTTGCATTCTTTGATTATCTGTCTTGGGAATCTTTGGGTGGAAGCATAGAACAAAATTTACTGACTGCAGTCCAAAATTTCCTGTCATCATTGCAAAGGCCAAAAGCAAAAAGTTCCTGTAAAACGAAGAAGAAGAAGAAAGCTTCTCCAAAAAAGAAAGAGCAGTGCCTGGGCAGAAGCTACAGTGCACCATCAAATCTTTTTGGTTGGCAGCACATGTTGTCACAGGCTTGAAGAAGAGGAATCAAAGAAACCTGAGTTGTTTCTTGGATAATGAGTATGCTGTTTTTTCCATGGTGGACATCCATACATGCTGGTGCAGCTGCAGCTGCTGTGTTTGCAATGATTTATGTGCACAATTATTGTGAGCAATGATCCTGATGTGTTTCTTGCAGGAAAACGACTTTCAAGCACAGAAAGACCAGCTCTGAGTGGAACAAAGCCAAAAAACAAGCTCTGGCTGCTGGACATAGCCCTAATACAGCAAGGGCTATGGGCAGGGCTGCTGCCCAGGAAGCTGCTAGGCAGATAGATGCTGGTCTGTTGAAAGAGGACGCTCAAGATGTTGACTGAAAGACAAGTCACTGTGGAGGGGAAAAAGTGCAAAGCAGCTTCCATGTGCACTGCTTTAGAAAGCAAGTTAGTTTTCTGCTTGTGTTCAATTGTTTGTGTGGTGATGTTGAATACCCGTGTGAAAAATGAATGGTTGTATGTATACATACACAACACAAGTATATATGTTTGTAACAAGGTACCATGGTTGGACAAATGTCTTCAAAAATATTTGGGCGATATTTGAGGGATATTTGAGGACCATGTTATGTTTCATGTATTTGAGAGATATTGGAGACATATTTGAGAGAGATTTGGGGACCATGTTATGTTTCATGTATTTGAGAGATATTGGAGAGATATTTGAGAGATACTTGAGGACCATGTTATGTTTCATGTATTTGAAAGATATTTGAGAGATATTGGAGAGATATTTGAGAGATATTTGAAAAATGTTTGAGGACCATGCTTCAGGCTTAGGTACCACCTTCCAATCCATCACTCTATGTTCTTTTGGCTTAAGACTGGGATTTTGCTGATAAGTGCAGTATATAACCCCCTGAAGGATTTAAATAGCGAGTCTTCAGTTTTTGTCGGGGATGGCGAACCAACTGCACATCAGCAATTTCCCAATGGGATGGACCTCTGAAGGGATTCGGGGAGCCTTGGACCAGCAGTTCCCAGGGATTACCAGGGTTGTTCCCCGCAGGACTGGCACTTATAGGCCTTATGGACGAATGTCGTGTTTTGTTCACTGGGCCCCTGGAATGTGTCCTAACCCAACAGCTGTGACTGGTTTCTTGCCCTGGGAATTGGCTGCCTCTGGCTGGAATGTTAGCTTGGTGGCGACCCATGTGAACCCTCCTGTTCCTAGGCAGCACTGTGAGGCTCAAAACCATGTTGCAAGGCCCAGTGAATCAGCACTGGGGTAGCTGCAAGGGTCGGGGATGGGGGAGTGAGTACCATGGTCTCCTCCTGGTAGATGGGCAGCTAGAAGTAAAAACATGCCCTTGCTGTACAGTGCCTCCTGAATGTCCTTTGTGCAACCGAACACAGCAAGTCTTGAACTCATTTTTGTTGCAAACTTCATGGATGCCAGGATTTGTACCTATGCAGCTGTATTTTCATTGGCTTGATCTGAGGCTAAGGGACAGCAGAAAGGGCAGCTTGGCACAAGACATGCATTGGCTTTGTCTTGTTCATGTTTTGTTTGTCCTTTTTTTTTATCTAGGCCCCAAGGAGCGACACCGAAGCTTCTGGACAGCAACTATACAGCTGTTTGAAAGTTATTTGAGAGCTATGTTATTTGAGAGCTACATGAGAATTACTTGAGAGGTATTTGAGAGTTATCTGAGAGGTCTTTTCAATGTATTTGAGAGCACTGTGAATAACATTTATAGTTATTTGAGAGCTATTTGAGAGTTATTTAGAACTGATTTCTCAGGCTTCTTTTGGGTTGTTCACCACTTTTCCTGTGACATGCTATCTTAGGCCACCACCCCCTGGAAAAGCTGCTCCTCCGACCTGGACCGACCCGTCAACTGCTGGCAGGTTTGGGACACAACACCAATCACTTTGCATGTTTCTTTTTGGCAGTGCATGAGGCCACCTGCAAAAGCGCCACCTGCAAAGCCCTGCATGAACTTTGCACCAAAGGGAAAAGGACAAGGATGCTCAGAGCAGAGGCTGGACACTTTGAAGCCTGAAGTCTGCATGTGCTTATCAAAATTTGCTGCTAGGCCAAAGGATGAGACTCCTGCAAAGGACCCAAGTCCTCCAAAGGCTGCTAGGCCAAAGGATGAGACTCCTCCAAAGGACCCAAGTCCTCCAAAGGACCCAAGAGGCGAAAGACCACCAAAGGAGTACAAGCAGGGTGCAGCCCCAGAGGAGGTTCCTGAGGTACCTATGAGACTGGAGTGTCTTGGATGCACTGGGTGGATGTGGTCAAATCGACCTGCACTACATTTTACAAAGTGCAGATTCTTTTTGGCAGGCCTTCTGACACAGAAGAGTCCTGGGACCCTGCTGAGCATGTGAAGTTCGAACCAACAAGTCCCAGCAGTGAGCAGAAGGAAGATCAGGAGGAAAAAGAAGCGCACCCTAGTTGCATTTGATCACTTTTCTTTGCACTATATATATATATAGATTTATGTTTTGAAAGTTGCACTTGCAGGGCAGCCTCCAGCAGCACAGGACCCAGGTGTCTCAGCAGCAACTATTTGAGAGTAGTGGAATTTGAGAGATATTTGGGATAAAGTTTGTGTTGGAGATATTTGAGGTGTATTTGAGAGATAGAACCCAAGATATTAGAGAGCTATTTGAAAGATATTTGAAACTTATTTGAGAGATATTTGAGAGTTATTTGAGGGATATTTGAGAGTTATTTGAGAGATGTTTGAGAGGTATTTGAAGGATGCTTGACAGATCAAGAAAGGCTGTTTGGTTGAAACACTTGTCATTTGAGATTTAGCCATCACATGTTGAGGACATCATAGTCCATGCCAATCTTTTTAACTGAGGAAATGGCGCTCCAAGAAATGGATGGATGCTGCGCTCCTTGGCCTTTCAATTTTCTTCTTGTGGTTGCAGTGACCTGTGCATGGACTGCACTACATTGCCATGCATCTAAGGAGGCCAAAGGTGAAAGGGTTCATCCCAAAAAGGGATTAGAGAGTATACAGCGCATGGCCCTGCACAGTGAAAACAGTGTTTGCAAGAGATTCTTCACTTTCAAGCTGTCACACATTGACTGCAGTATTCTGACAGTTGTTGCAGAGATGTTTCACCATGTCTTACTGGAAGTTATTTGCATGATATTTGAATTTTATCTGATGGGTATTGGAGAGATGTTTGAATCTTATTTGAGAGTTATTGGAGAGAAAGTTGAATCTTGTTTGAGAGCTATTGTATAGATAATTTCAATCTTATTTGAGAGTTATTGGAGAGATAGTTGAATCTTGTTTGAGAGTTACTGGAGAGATAATCTAGATTCTATTTGAGGGTTATTGGAGAGATATTTGAACTATGTTACTGAAAGTTATTTGAAAGATATTGGAAACTTGTCACTGAGAGCTGTTGGAGATGTACTGGATGTGTTTTCTTGAAGAAATTTTGTTTTTTTTGGTTGCAGAAGCATGTGTTTTGCTGTCTCTGGACTGGTTTCTAATGCCAAAAAAGTACAAAATGCATCAAAAAAAATTAAAACCAGGGATGTTTCCAATGAAGTTCCAATGGTGCCTTAGCAGTTTGCTTAGAAGTTTCCAAGCAAACTTCTAAGCAGCTTAGCACTTTGCTTAGAAGTTTCTAAGCAAACTGCCAAGGGCCTTAGCAGTTTACTTAGAAACTTCTAAGCAAACTTCTAAGGGCCCTTAGCACTTTCCTTAGAAACTGCTAAGGGACCTTAGCACTTTCCTTAGAAACTTCTAAGGCCCCTTAGCAGTTTGCTTAGAAACTTCTAAGGCCCTTAGCAGTTTGCTTAGAAACTTCTAAGGCCCTTAGCAGTTTGCTTAGAAACTTCTAAGGCCCTTAGCAGTTTGCTTAGAAACTTCTAAGGCCCTTAGCAGTTTGCTTAGAAACTTCTAAGGCCCTTAGCAGTTTGCTTAGAAACTTCTAAGGCCCTTAGTACTTTGCTTAGAAACTTCTAAGGCAGCTTAGCAGTTTGCTTAGAAACTTCTAAGGTGGCCTTAGCAGTTTGCTTAGAAACTACTAAGGCAGCTTAGCAGTTTGCTTAGAAACTTCTAAGGCAGCTTAGCAGTTTGCTTAGAAACTTCTAAGCAAACTGCTAAGGCACCTTAGCACTTTGCTTAGAAATTTCTAAGCAAACTGCTAAGGCACATTTTTTGGAGCTTCATTTTCCCAAAAAAAACCTTGAGGTTTTGAAATCAAAATGATCGTTATCAGCAAAAAACCTTCTAAAAAACCAAATTGTGTTTGCACTGTTTTGGTCGATGTTCATGTGGAACAGCTGGTTGCATGAAAGTTTGGTGGCTCTTCCTTTGCCAGGCTCAGACCCAACAGCAGCAGTAACCAGTGTTGAAATTGGAATTCTATACCATCAAAAAGTATAGCACACAAAATTACAAACACATTGTGGTGCTCACAGGCACCATTTGTGACACATGATCAATGTAGAGAAATCTTTCAACTAATTTTCAAATACTAATGTATGTCGAAATATCTCTCAACTATCTCTCAACTATCTCTCAACTATGTCTCAAATACCAATGTACATTACAAAATCTCTCAACTATCTCTCAAATATAACCTTGATAACACACAAATAACAACACAAATCAAGACTATAATTGTGATACTTTTTTGGGTCGCCAAATGTTCTTAAGCCCAGTGCATACCACTGCCAGGTATTTACCTGGTAGCCCCCGTGCCCGATACAAAGCAGCTATGGCTTCTGCAGAAGCTGAGGACAAGGAGGCTGCAGAAGATACACAGGCACCTAAGGTGCCAGAGAAGAAGGAGGATGAGAAACCAGAGGACAGCAAGGAAGACCCGCCAGTTTTGAAAAAGCCAGCTTCTAAAGCCAAGGTAGCTGCCAAAAAGAAGACGCAGAAACCAAAGACACCATCAAAGAGCCCACTGAAGCTTTCTCCAAAAGCAAAGGCTAAGGTGAGTGGTGTTGCTAAGGCTAAAGCCAAAGCAAAGGCCAAAGCCAAGACCAAAAGCGACAAAAAGGAGAAGCCAGAGAAAAAAACAAAGAAGGAGAAAAAAGACAAAAAGGAAGAGACAGTGCCTTTCAAAAGGCCTGCTGCCAAAGCACTTTCGATGAAAGAGCAACTCAAACAGCTCCAGTCAGGAGNAGTGCCTTTCAAAAGGCCTGCTGCCAAAGCACTTTCGATGAAAGAGCAACTCAAACAGCTCCAGTCAGGAGTGCCACATGAGGAGAAAGACGAAGACAATCCAGAAGAAGGAGAAGAAGAAGAAGTGAAAGAAGAGGACCAGGTTGTGGAGCCTGATGAGGGTGAAAAGCGCTCGAAAGGTGCTGGTGGAAAGTTCAACAGGTTGCTCAAAGCTGGAAAAGTTCCACAGCAGATCAAAGAGATCTGGCAGAATTGTGAGACAAGAGAAGAGAAAAATATGCTTGTCAACCGCTTGTTCAAGAAAAACCCGAAGACTGGCTGCTGGGAAATGCAGGCTGACAATCCCAGTTTCAAGAGTTGGTTGAAAACCTCAGACAAAACCTTTGGCAAGGATGCTCAGCAAAGCTACCCACGTGCAATTTGTTGCATCACTACTTCAGAGGAGATGAGAGAGCATTTGAAGATGCACTTGCCACAGGAGATGTGACAGAAATCTCCAAAGGTGGCAAAAAAATGTATTCCTTCGAATGCTATGAGAGCGGGAGAGCGAAGGAAGCTGACCAAAGGATGGACTTGGAGAGAGGTACAAAAAAACTCACAGCTGCTGAACATGATGCAGTGTCCAATGTGCTGTGCAACTTCGACTGGACCAAGTTTGGCCAAGAGAGCCAGCCTGAGGCTGCAGCCTCAAGCCAATCCTCTTTGGCTATCACCAATGGACCACAGGTGGTGCTTTGGAAAAATGTCGAGCTCAAGTTGACACAAGCGAAGGCTGCTCATGACAGGGTCCTCGGCTCTCTCAACAAGATGTTTGCAGCTGTTTCCCATGCCAAAGATCCAGACCTCAGCCTGAAGTTTAAGACTGCTCTGACGACTTTGCAGAAGAACAGCCAGGATATTTCCAATGCCTTGATGTTCCAGGACTGTTCACTCAAACATTTGCCAGCCTTTCCTTTTGCTCATCTGTTTCCAATTTCCAGCTTGCAGGAGATCCCAGGCTGCAAAAGTCTGGTCAAAACCGAGGTGGATGAATGGCTGTTTGCCAAAGGTAAGGACATGAAANGCAGGAGATCCCAGGCTGCAAAAGTCTGGTCAAAACCGAGGTGGATGAATGGCTGTTTGCCAAAGGTAAGGACATGAAAATTCACTATGAAGCAAGTGACGAGCTAAAGGGTGTTTTGAAAGCGAGAGAGCTCATGTGAGCTGGGCCCTCAGAATGTGCTTCAGTCTGCACAAGCTTTTCTGAACTTTTTGGTGGCAGGCAAGATAGATAGCTTGGATACTGCCTTGGGAAATACCTAGCACATATTGTATTATATTCTAAAAGTATTGGAGAGATATTGGAGAGTTATTTGACAGTTATTTGAGAGATATTTGAGAGTTATTTGAGAGATATTTGAGAGTTATTTGAGAGATATTTGAGAGTTATTTGAGAGATATTTGAGAGTTATTTCAAAGATACTTGAAAAATATGGTTCTTATGTTTCATGCCTGACCCCACTGCCAACTGCACTTGGTTTCCTTGCTTACACAAGGCTGCGAATGGCATCAAAAAGAGACGACAAAGAGGCTTTGACATGCACCTCTTTCCACCAGTGAAACAGATGACCTCTTGCAGCTCTTTCCCTGTCTTGCAATCACTTTGTTGTCCTCAGGCTCTTTGGTGAGAAGACTGAGAACCTTTAGCTTGCGGGCGACACTTTCCCAGATTGCTGCTGGTGGTTGAAAATAGATGAGCTCTCTCCTGCTTGTCTCATGTCTCAGCTAGCAATGCCTAGGGCTGTATGTCGTGTGCAGTTTCAAGTCTGCAAGTTACAGAAAAATAAGAGATGNCTCTCCTGCTTGTCTCATGTCTCAGCTAGCAATGCCTAGGGCTGTATGTCGTGTGCAGTTTCAAGTCTGCAAGTTACAGAAAAATAAGAGATGTGCAGCTCAAGCCTGTTATTTTTTGCAATCCAGAAGTTCAGAAAGAGTCAGAAGTGTAGAAGAGGTAAACATTTATGTGCATCAGCTTCACAACATGGTTTCTTACAATCAGCAACTCCTCACAAGATCTTTTGACAAGGTTTAATGAATCTTTGCCTGACACCTTCTTTTGCTGTCCCTGGTAAGCTTGTTACCTTGCCAGCCATGAACCGAGAACCTTCACAACCAGCTAAAAAGAAAAGAAAAACCGGAGGAATTCAACAGAGACTATCCAAGGCTGAAGCTCAGTACCAAGAAGCCTCTTTGAAAGAGAGAGAAAAACTTGCATTCAGCTTGGCCACCAAATGGATCTGGGGGCACTTATCTCCTCAAGAAGNCTGAAGCTCAGTACCAAGAAGCCTCTTTGAAAGAGAGAGAAAAACTTGCATTCAGCTTGGCCACCAAATGGATCTGGGGGCACTTATCTCCTCAAGAAGTTCAAAGCACTGCTGCAGATGCGATTGCAGACATGAAGTCTTATGGAATGGAACAGTTGCCACAGTGGCTGTCAAAGTTCGCAGCTTTGGGGTCCAATGGGGTGCATCCGAATAATATGCATGCAGAGCTGCTGAAAATGTTTGAGCCACAATCTTCAGTGCCCAAACCCTTGGTGGTTCATTTGGATTTCAAGGAGCAAAAATCCTTGCAATCTTTCATGCTGCCACACGAACTTTTTGCAAAACTGTACCACTGCTATCCCAGCACCTTCCAGAAGCATTTCATGCCAGGGGGCAAGGAACAAGTGACCAAGTTCTGGTCCAAGTTTGCTAAGCACCCTTCTATGGAAGGGCATGAGATCTTTGCCTACAAGAATTACGAACATAAAGCTTTGCCACTCAATCTCCATGGTGATGGAGTCCCAGTTGTTGGGAAAGGCAAAGTGTGGTGTAAAATGATGCTGACATTGAGCTGGAGCGGGTGTTTGGCAGAAGGAAGCAGCAAAGAAACCTGCAATCTCATTTGGGGTGTGCCTTGGAAACAATTTTTTGCACCAATTGATGAGAAATGTTGTTGCAGCCTTGGCAAAGTCACATTAGCACAGCAATCTCATTTTGCTGGCCTTCAACAAGCTAAAAACACAATGCACACTCAGGTGTACGAGTCAGTCCTCAAGAGTGGCCCTGGTAGTACTTTGGACCAAGCCTTCAAGATCATTTCCTGGAGCTTCAACACCTTGTTGACTGGGAAGTGGCCTTCAGAAGATTGGACTGGGAGAAAGCTCTCTCCTCAGAGAGCCTGCATATTTTCTGCTTTGGAAACAGTTTGATCATGGAGTTGTGTGCTTTTGTTTTGAGAATATTCATGCCATGCCTCCTAGGTACCCTTCCTCTTCCTTGGCTGGAAAAAGAGCCAACACTTGGTTGGCCAATGGATACCTTGGGGTCCTCACAGGGATCATTGGCGATCTGGATTACATGTATGGAACCCTTCAGCTTCCAAGATGGTCCAGAAACAAGAATTCTTGTGCCCTGTGTCTCTGTGATGCGAAAGGACCTTTCTCTTGGAAGGTGTTCAAGCCAGATGCTGCCTGGGTCAGCAGATGCTGGACACCTTCCACTTGGTCTTCTGAAAACAAAAGCACCTGTGGCCTTGTCCACATTCGCCACCTTACAGCAGTGAATGTCCAATGCGTCTATATGCATGCAAAGTACCTGGGTACAGATTTGGTGGCATTTGCCAGTGTTCTATGGCTTGCCATTTTTGTGGTTGGGACCCAATCGCCTGCCAAAAATTTGGCTGAATTCCAAAAGCACCTGAAAGACCACTACCGAACACACAGTACAGCTTCAAGGTTTTCTGCATTCAACTCCTTCAAATATTTCATGAACAAGAAAGGGTTGAAGTTGAAAGGGAAAGCTGCACAAGTGAAAGCCTTTGGGCTGCCTTTGCTTCGCTTTTGGGAGAAAATCTACAACCCCAGCGTCTCCATCCACAAGCTGGTCTTGGTGTATTTGAAATTGAATGTGAAATGTGAAGATATGATGGACAGCAACAAAGATGAGATCCACTTCAGCACCTGGGCATGCAAGCAGTTTGGTCCCACACTGTCAGTTGCATGTCCTGCTGACATTTGCTAGCAGGGTTGTTATTGTTTGGAAACATGTGCTTTATCCCCATTTTCTTTCCACCAAACCTAACATGTGCACCTGCATGAGGCGACACAGATGCAGCAGAATTCCAAAGGGCCATGTTCCAGATGGCACACGTGCACCATGTACTTGAGGAACACTTTGATGGGGAGGAAGTCCCCAAAGGGATGTTTGGTGTCACTAGCAAATTGCATTGGCTCATGCATGCTGCTTTGATGTCCCAGTTCATCTCACCAAGAAGAGTG